>JBBPCY010073722.1:0-10131 GCA_037974405.1 Brachyalestes nurse | reverse complement strand
TTTTGGTGATTTCCCTGCTCAGAAACACCTGGTTCACCTCGCCAGTTAATTGTCAGGTTTAGTGAATGTGTTTGAGGTTTATGGCTGAGGGTTTTGGGGGTTAGGGATTTAGGGACTATGAGATAGGGTTTAGGTGTTTAGGGTTTAGTGGCTATGGGATAGGTTAAAGGGGTTTTAGGGTTTAGTGGTTATGTAGTAGGATTTAGGGGTTTTAGGGTTTAGTGGCTATGTGATAGGGTCTAGGGGTTTATAGTTTAGTGGCTATACGTTAGGGCTTAGTGTAAAGAGCTTTCACTTGTTAGTATTTGTAAGGGTATGATGTTTTATCGTATATAAGTAGTTGTTTAAAATACAACACGAGGATATAGACAGTATAGTTCAGCCCTAGTCCAGATCTCCTTCTCCACCTCTAAATGCAGAAACTTTGGCAGTGTGCTGAAATGAAACTTTATTGATCCCGTAGAAAATTGCTCATGTTAAACAGACACGAGTCTGAAGAAGAAGACAATGAAGATGAAATGGTAAATTGGAGAAGAGTGTGAGTTCAGCCTGAGGTAAAGCCGAACTGTGGAGAAATGTGTGGAAGTTCTAGCTCCCATGTTTTATAGAGCTTTTTTAACTCCACATGGTTTCTGATGAGTGATTAATGTGAGGAACATTGCTCAGCATATGTGAGTATGATGCAGGTTTCTATCTCTACACCATTCTGATACAGAAGTGTCTGAGGGAGAACCAACTCTGTTTTCATCTCAGAATGTTCTGCATGAGTGGAGAAACAGTGAGAAGAAGCGTTAATATTTACACCATCAGATCCAATTCATTTTCTTTTACTGCTATTTTTTATATAAAAAGGAATCAGTAATAACATGATCTATGATAACAAAAACAGCAATTAATAACTAAAGTAATATCAATAATAATAATAATAACAATAATAATAATATTAAATAACAACAACAACAACAATAATAATAATAATAACAATAAAATATGGTTGTTATTATTATTATTATTATTAATAGTTGTTATGGAAAATATATATGGTATTGCTATTACTATGATTTCTGTCTTAGTAGTAGTATAAATTGTTATTATTATTGTTATTATTGTTGTTGTTGCAGTTGTTATAATTATAAATAATACTACTAATAATAATGTTACTGTTATTATTAGTGCTGGTAGTAGTATTATTATTTATGCTGTCGTTTGTTTCTTATTTTTTTTACAAAATAGTAGTAAAAGGAGAAGAATGTTATCATATAGTATATTATGAATTGTTTGTTAGTTAAGAGCAGTCCTGCTATCTGGGGGCTGGGGGTCCCCCCTCTGGTCCTCCCAGCAGCTCTGTGAAGGCGGAGAGGATTAGACGGTCCCGTTAATCATTCAGCAGCCAGCCGTCCTTCTTCCCTTTCTCCCAGCTCCTGTTCTGATCAAGCGGAGGAGAGGAGATTAAACAGCTCCATTGTGGCTCTTCTTCTGAACGCCGTTAAGCATCTCACTAATGTTAGTTCATCAGTTTCGTAGATCTTTTGTTCTGTTGATTAAAATGTTTGACTGTAGCTCCATAACAAAAACCCTCACTGTTGACAAACACTTAGTGTGATTAACGTTTCAGTACATATACTCCCAAATTATCTCCTAAAATGTATTCCGCATTAAAATGAGACAATTTGTACAGATAACCTGCATACACACCGTTGTGCATATCATTTCAGCCCCTTTCAGTGACCCCCACACACATCAGCTAAAGGCCTGGTGCACATCAGAGTCAACTAATATTTAATAAACAAGCAAACAAACAAATAAGTAAGCAAGGAGGTAAATAAGCAGGTAAGTAAGGAAACAGGTAAGTAAGTAAGTAAATAGGTAAGTAAGTAAGTAAATAGGTAAGTAAGTAGGTGAGTAAATAAGTAAGTAATGGGTAAATAAGTAAGTAGGAAAAAAGTAAGTAGGTAAGTACGTTAGTTGGAAAGCAAACTAAGTAAATAAGTAGGTAAGTAAGTAAATAGGTAAGTAGTAAAAAATTAAGCAAATTTAATTTGAAGTTGTGAGTAAGTAAGTCAGTCAGGTAAGCAAGTAAATACGTAAGAAAGTAGGTAAATAAATAAGTAGTTAAGTAAAAAGGTAATAAGTAGGTAAGTAAATAAATACGTAAGTAAAATGCAAATAAATAAGCAGGCAAGTAAATAAACAGGTAAGTAAAAAGGTAATAAATAAATAAGTGGGTAATAAGTAGGTAAGCAAAAAGGTAATAAGTAAGTAGGCAAGTAAATAAATAGGTAAGTAAATCTTAATAAAAAAATAAGTGGGTAAGTACATAAATAGGTAAGTAAAAGGTAATAAATAAATAAGTGGGTAAGTACATAAATAGGTAAGTAAAAGGTAATAAATAAATAAGTGGGTAAGTAAATAAATAGGTAAGTAAAAGGTAATAAACAAGTAAGTAGGCAAGTAAATAAATAGGTAAGTAAATCTTAATAAATAAGTGGGTAAGTACATAAATAGGTAAGTAAGCAGATAAGTTAGTAAGTAGGTAAATGGTTAGGGAGACAAATGTATTAACAAATGTGTCTGTGCTGTTCCTCCTGTAACAGTTCTGGAGGTTCTCCTGGTCTCTGCTGAAGCTCCAGCTGACAGTTTAGTTTAAAACCGTTTGGGCCTAAATTTGATGAACTGAACAGAACATGAATGAAGGTGCTGGTGTTGTTCTGCTGTTATACTGCGGGAAATGGAGGAAGGCACGTTTAGGATTGCCCCATTTACCTGGTGCATCCCCCAACAAGCCAACCCCCCTCCACCCACCGGCCCCAAATTCACCTATCACCTCTTTGCATAACGCTCAATAAGCACTTCTGTGGAGGGAGTGAGGAATCATGGGATATGGTCTGGAGGCACAGGTATAAAAGAGGCGAGGAGGGTCACAAACTACACAACAAACCCTTAGGAAGCGTCAGAAGAAAAGGTTCTTCACATCCGGGTTTGAGCAGCAGACGTTCAGGAGGGTCCCGGGACGCAGGATGTGGAGAGACGATGGACTGGGTAAACTCACATTTTACACTCAAACACATACACTCAGTCACAAACTTTAACTTCATCTTTAATGAATTTATTCAGCCTCACCATTCATTCATTCATTCATTCAGGGTTTTCATGGTAGTCTGGCCTGCAGCGTTTGTTTGATCAAGTTACGGGACTTTAATAATAAAGACATTAATATTAATAATAGCATCTTGATTTCTCGAGCACTTTCCATGTTAGTTATAAACCTCAGGGCTTTACACAGGTTTGAAAGGCAGAGAGGTGAAAAAAATAACAGCACAAACAGTGGAATTTCAGCACCTCATGCGCTTCGTTATCACTCTGGGACTCTTATCACTGTGCTGTAATGGTGAGGGCAGATAGTGAAATTCATGGCGAGTGATATTCAGTAGCTGTATTGATCTGCTGTCGGTGTCGGTGAGGGACGCTGAAGGTTCTTCTTCTCCAGCAGAAGCTCCTCGGCAGATCTGCCCAGGTGGAGGCGCGGCCAGAGGAGCCAGTCGCAGGAAGAGGACCAGTTTCTCCAAGGAGCACGTGGAGCTCCTGCGGGCGACGTTCGAGACGGATCCATACCCCGGAATCAGCCTGAGGGAGAGCCTGTCCCAGGCCACCGGCCTGCCCGAGTCTCGCATACAGGTAGGGTCAGGAGGTCACAGCACAGTGGAGGCCTTGCAATGGGATACAAAACATTCAAGAATAACTCAATTACGACTTTAAAAAAAGTCTCAAAACTGAAAAAAATGTCTTCTGAAAAAAATATTCTCAGGGACATATAAGATATATTGACTATATTACAGATCATTTCACTTAAGATCTCGTAGTTTTGTTTTAACCCCTTTATTATATTCTGTATAAAGGGCCAGCTGGTGGCCTGGTGGTTAGGCAGATCAGAAGGTTGTGGGTTTGAATCCCAGAACTGCTAGTGGCACCACTGAGGTACCCTTGAGCAAGGCACCATCCCCAAACATTGCTTCCTGGGCGCCCCTCATTGGTGGCTGCCCCCTGCTTCATACAGTGAATGGGTTTAACGCAGAGAGGGAATTTCACACTGATCACACTGTGTGCTGTGCTGTGGTGTGTTCTCTTGACTGTAAGGGGCCACTTCACTTTATAAATCTATAAAAATAATACACTTACTCTAGGTCATTTTTAAGGGGGCAGGGTTATTTGTTTATCACACACACACACACACAAACTCTGAAATGTCTAAACACTGTAGGTCATATTTAAGAGGGGGTGTATTGTCTTCTACTGGAGCCTATGCACTAGTGTACCCACATATGGGTGCGCATGTGCACACACACACACACACTACAATCCTAATAGGATATTTACATGAAAGCGTGGTGTGGAGCCAGTAGCTGATAGCTCTGTAGTCATGTGTGTTTACACGACTTGCACGCCGATTATGTAACTGTGGTTTATCTTCACTTTTCTTTGTTCAGAGAGTCTGAAGCTCTGATAAGCATTAATGCTGTGACTTCACCGCAGGATGTCGCCTGAAAATGATTAACCTGAACCCTCTTACAGAACTTCTATCTCTGGCATTAGTGCAGTTCTTCTAATCTCAGGACTGTATTCTTATGTGGCCAAACATCTTTATCTCCTGCTCTTTTCTGCAGGTTTGGTTCCAGAACAGAAGAGCTCGAACGCTGAAGTGCAAGAGTTCCAAGAAGAACCTGTGGCAGACGGATGCTTCTTATGGGAGCCCGCAGAGTCCACATCTCACCGGGAAGGAGGTCATGGAGCGACCCTCTCCTCCGCTGGTGCTCCCATACCCTGTCCAGATCAAAGAAGAGGTAGAGGAAGACTGTTACTCCTCATGCCGATCTTCGTCCTCCTCCAACATCTGTGAGGATTCAGGCTACGACACTCCTTCATACAGGTCCACCAGCCTCCACTCCAGCCCACCACTCATCTCCTCTGAGCAGGTGACTCCCAACTGGGCTCTCACTTATGATAGAGAATCACCTGTACAAACCTTATGGAGACCCACCAACAGGGACACCCTGTTCTCCAGCTCCAGCCTCAGCCAGGTCTTCTACACACCCCCGCCCAATGCTCTCCAGACCCCAGACTCAGGCTGTTGGAACGGGGGTCCGGACTACACCCCTCCAATGTCCAGTTCCTACTATCTGCACAAGCCGAGAGCATTTGAAAGCGAGGACAGAAGTCTCCATCGAGGCCCAGTGCCTGAGCTGCCTGCTCTCTCCCTGCAGGAAATCCTGGGAGAACTTCAGGGAGACTGGTGTGAAGGAGACAGGCTCCAGAACCTCTGAGGCCAGGATCATGCACTACTAGAGGAAAGAGCTCATCATAACACACACACACACACACGGCATCTCACCAGCACATACCTCCAAGATCTGTCCAACACACACACACACACACATCTCCAGCATCTCACAAACACATATATCCAAGACCTCTCACACACACACACACACACTTCCAACATCTCACCAACACACACACACACACACACATCCAAAATCTTTCCAACAAGCTCACACATCCAACATCTCTCCAACACACAAAAAACACACACACACACACATTCAACATCTCACCAACACACACACACACACCTCCAACATCTCATCACACTCATTTCTCGTGGCTGTGTAGTAGTTTTGCACACTAGTTAGTGTGGTAGTATTTGGGACGCAGCCCAATTCTTTCTTCTTTTCTCCTCTCACACTTTGTTCTTCACTGCCCTCCACTGTTCACCGTCCTGTTCTGCACCAGTAACTTCAGTTCCTTGCTCATTTTGTTTGTAAAAATATTTTCTCACTAACAATGAAACGCTGAGAATCCTAAATATATTCCTGAAATCAAATTAAAATGACTTTTAATTCTGATAATTAAAGCATCCATGTTTATAATATTTATATTATTTGTTGTATTTATCTTCTGATTGATTTGATTTGAAAAGACTATAATCACAGTGTCATGTAAATATTTCACACGTCTTTTCTTTCATATTTATCTGTTGCACTTTCAGAATAAAACTACTCAAATATAACTCAAATATTATTTCCATGTGATTCTTTGGAACAATTTTAAAGATTTATGTTTAATATTTTGTTTAGGATTATGGTTAAGATTAGGATTATGTTTAGGATTATAATCAGAATTCTGTTTATCTTTAAAATAATAGGATTATGTATGTTTAAGAGTATGTTTAAGATCATGTTTTAGATCATGTTTAAGGTCATGTTTAGGATTATGATTTGGATTACGTTTAGGATTATTATGAGAATTATGTTTAAAAATATGTTTATGATTATAATTAAGATTATTATTAGGATTATGTTTAAGATGTTTACTATTATGTTTAGGATTTGGTTAGGATTATGTTTAGGATCATGCTATCTAATACATCTCACTAACACAAACACACACACACCTCCAACATCTCACCAACACACACACACACCGTAGAGGAGTGTATCCGACGCGTTTAGGTTTAGGTTTTGTTCTGGGTGGAGATTTAGACTGAAAGTCTACAGACAATGAGACAAGAGGAAACGGAAAATAGGAAGAAATGAGCTCTTCTGTGCACAACACACACCGGAATTGAGTCACACACACACTCACTCTCTCTCTCACACACAAACCAACACCCAGCTCTGCTTACATTTCATTTATCCTGACATCCAGCAAACCTTCGTTTCCAGGTCTGTTTTTGGTTAACGTTACCTGTTTATATCTGAGCTGAATTGAATCACTGCTGTTCTGTGGGACGTTTGGAAAACCGAAACCTGATTTACAGCAGAACTAAACTTCACTCTGAACTGAAACATAAACTTAAATCTAAACCTTAATCCTACCCCCCTGAGCCCGCTCTGTCTGTGACCGCCTCTGAATCAGTCAGCCTCGGGAGGCAGCCTCAGGAACTCCCCGGTGAGTGTTTTTACTGCTGATATTTTCCTACAGAAGTGGTGTAAAAACTGTAAAATGTTTTTGTGTGTGTTTTTGGAGGGTTTTATGGTAGAGAACGTGTTTTAAGGGGTGTGTTTTTAGAGAAAGAGACTTTGAAACCTTCCGTTTTTCCTTTCCTGAACCCGCTGCTGTTTTAGCACCCAGGCAAAAGAATCTCAGACTCACTGTTTTTTCTTTCTTTTTTGTCTTTCTTTCTGACAGTTTTAAAGCTAAACATTTGGGCTTTACTGTGGGGATTCCTCCTTGTTGTCTTCATCTGATGGGGTTAGCTTTAGCCAGGTTAGCATTAGGTTCAGACTGCTTTTTTACTAATTTAAATGACTAACAGTTAAGTTAATTCCTGATCAGCGTGACAGTTTTTGAAATGAAGATGCAGTTTAGATTAAAAATAGTTCATGTTTGTCACTTTAAATGGTTATAATTTGAAATAGACGGTGTTGTTTATCTGAAACCTAAGCTAAAGCTAACGTAACATACAGCTAACACTGTTATTAGCCACTCTGCTAACTCCTGTTATTTTGACCGTTAATTCTGTAATAAACGAATATTGTTATTATTTTTTGTGCTAAAACCCGGTAAATTTACCAAATGTTGAAATAAAACACGAACGTTTATAATATTCCATTTTATTTTGAGCTGTATTTACAGCAGGAAGCTGTTTCTTTAGCTGAGGCTCTGGTTAAAAGGGTCATAAATGGGAGGTGATTAGTTTGATCTTGTCATTAATCCGAAATAATCCGGCTTTCACTCATCAGAGGAGAGTCATTAAAACTGACACTGATGGTCAGAACCTGTGTAAGTAATTATTGCAATTTTACTGTTACACAGTGCAATCGCAGTGGCTTTCAAGACTACACTCCCAGCACTACACTGGGACGCCCGATGACATAGACTTTAATATGGTGTTGGTCTTTACACAAGATTTTGGAGTGTTTCTAGTGCCCGTTCATTCTGGAGAGCATTTATGAGGTCAGGCACTGATGTTGGACGAGAAGGCCTGGCTTGCAATCTTTGTTCCAGTTCATCCCAAATCTGTTGGATGGGGTTGAGGTCAGGGCTCTGTGCGAGCTGGTGAAGTTCTTCCACATCAGACTCATTCAACCATGTCTTTATGAACCTTGCTTTGTGCAAGAGGGCATAGTCATGTCCACGAAGTTGGAAGCTTAGTTTTGTCCTAAATGTCTTGGTCTGCTGAAGCATTAAGATAGTCCTTCACTGCAAATAAGGGGCCTAGCCCAAAGCCTGAAAAACAGATGTGTCCTAATACTTTTGTCCATATAGTGTATTAAAGGGCCCTTATCGTAGCTTCTTGTAATAAAACAGACCAAGTCTGTAAATATTGTTTCAAATTGTATGTTTACTCCCTTGGGCCATACAGATTTTTCCACTCATAAATATAAAAATAAACAAAAGTCATACTTTTTGTGATGTTATAAAGCCAACAAATTTAAATAGAGATCTTTATTCTGGCTATGGCTACAGCAGTTTAGCTCTGCCTATTCATCCACCAATTCGCCCACACCTTTAATGGTTAAAAATGAGACTTTTGTTGGATTACATGAAGACCTCGATTCATCACAAGACCCAATGACTCACTTGGTAGACATGTCTGACACAATTGTAAGAGGCTCATTTGCATATTGCAGCCTTTGGAGATATAATTATTGCAGAGACCACTATCGTAATAACGATTAGAAAAGTAGAGCTGCACACTATTGTAATTGCAATAGTGGTCTCTGCAATACTGATATACAGAAATATGCAACAGAGCATTTCACAAATCACAGCTCCTGATGAGTTATTGGTTGTTCTGATGAGTCGAGTAATGTCTCAGCTGATCCACCACAAGTGAGGGGTCAGTCGTACTCTCTGGAGGTATGATTTTCACAGAACCACCCCGGCCTGCAAGTGTTCTTCAGTTCTGTAAGCTTGGGTGGAGTTAAAACCAGTGATCAACTGTAAAGTAGTGTGTGATGTTCCCTGATGTTTCTTCTGAATTGTGTTGTCTTGTGTTTGAACAGGTGCGGAAGATGCACTATTACAGATATGAGAGTGCAGAGGTCAGCTGCTGCTACAAATACCTCATGTTCAGTTACAACATCATTTTCTGGGTGAGTTACTGACACAGCGACGTGTCCAGCCTGGATGGTCTGTTAAAGCCACCTGAACTGTCAGTTTTTTCTGTTTACTCTTTATTTTGTTCTCATTCACTGTTACACAGATTTTGGTCTCATTTCACTGTGAGCAAAGAATGCTTTGGGTTGAGATGCTGGCTATGAGTCCTCTGGGTTTTTTTATTTAACAGTTAACTTTACGACAGCGGATGAAATGGGTCTGTCATGGTAAATAAAGTGTTCTGAAGATGGATTACATAAACTGCATCTTAGATTCTTCATCCTATGTGTTCTTAGTGTTGTTTCATGCAGGCATTATAAACATGGACAAGCTGGAAAGTGGTGTGTCACTTTAAATGTGATAGATGCTATGCTATGCTGTTGTATGTTTCGTGCTAGGTGTTATGCTAGGTGCCAGGCACTTTGTTGGGTGTCATTGTGCCAGGTGTCATGCTAGATGCTGTGCCAGGCCGTATACTAGGTCTCGTGTTAGGCAGTGTACCAAGATATCGTGCCATGTTTCATGCTCGATGCTGTACTAGGTGCTGTGTTTGATGCTGTGCTATGCACTTTGCTTGGTGTCAGGAGCAGATTCAGTAATGAAGGGTGTGACAGCTGCCAGACCTGCCTTTTTGCAACAGAAAAGGGGTGTGTGTGTGTGTGTTATTTTTAATGTGTGCCCTTTTGAAACTGAAACAGATCCTGACAGAGTTCACCTGCTGTGATCCTCCAGAGACCAGAGTTTTGGTGGCGCACCACATGGGTTGTGTTTGATTCATTAGCTGTGGAGAAATGAGACCGGATCAGTTTCAGGGTGTAAAAACTGTCGAGGTTGTATTATAACTTGTAAATCATGGCAGATTTCTGATCAGTTGTTTCAAAACCTGTGTCGCATCGCTATCTTTTTTTTTTTTCCATTGTGTGTGTGTGTGTGTGTGTGTGTGTGTGTGTGTGTTTGTGTGAGTGTGTGTGTGTGTGTGTGTGTGTGTGTGTGAGTGTGTATGTGTGTGTGTGTGTGAATGTGTGTGTGTGA
>JBBPCY010073721.1:0-10131 GCA_037974405.1 Brachyalestes nurse | reverse complement strand
TAAACACACATACAGTACAACGCTATAATAAACACACATACAGTACAACGCTATAATAAACACACATACAGTACAACACTATAATAAACACACATACAGTACAACACTATTTAATAAAAACACACAGTCACAATGTACTGTTTTTATATCATTTTTGGTGAAATTAGTGGGTTTTAGTAAACATTTACTGCCCAAATAACTGACTATACTGATCATTTTCTCAGACGCCGAAGACTTTCGCAGACAAATCTGTTCCTACTGAAACCCAAAGCTCTGTTTTCTTTGATATTTCTGTGGGTTTCTCCACTTGTAGAACTGTGTTGTAGAACTGAGTGAATAACTGGGTTGTTTCATTAAGTGTGTATAATTAACACAGATTATTTAGATGACTCTCTAAAGCCTTGTCCAGGCGTATCTCAGCGTGAGGCGCCGCGGCTGCTCACTGTAGTCCAGCGTTTGTTCCTACAGACAAACGCGAGGATGTAGAATAACAAACTCCACAACTAATCAAACTGTGTGGGCTGAGAGAGTGACTTAAACCCCAATAAAAACAAAACCTCTCATTAACCCGAATGAAGTGAAGCAAGATCAGTTAACACGGACAAGGAAGCCCTTTGAATTGAAAGACTTCAGACGTGTGCATTGATGTGTGCATTGATTCCACATGGATAAAATATATTACACCAACACGAGTAAACAGGAACAACAGGGTGTTAGTGTAATATACTTTACTAGTGCGCAAAATATATATATTGAATTTGTACAGCCATGGCCAAAAACATTACACTTCTTTCTTGCAGCACTTTTCTGGGGGATGCGGTGTTTTCTGAAAGGTGCCAGTGTTTTTGGCCGTGGCTGTATGTGTGTGTTTGAATCCTATATGTTCTGTTTTCAGTGTAGAAGATGTTTAAAGTGTATATTAGAGACGGCCAGTCAGAATAAAGACAACAGCAGAATAGACAGAAGTTCAGAGAAAGACTAAAGAGTCAGACTGTGTTTCTGAACCCTGAGGAAGGACCGGGCACCGAGAGTGGAGATGAATGATGGTCTCTGTGTGTGTGTGTGTGTGTGTGTGTGTGTGTGTTTTGAGTGCGAAATGACTGACGGTGTGTTTTGTGTGTAGGAGAAAGAGATGGAGAAACAGAGACTCTTGTACCAGCAGTCTCGCCTCCACAACCGTGGAGCCGCAGAGATGGTCCTGCAGATGATCAGCGCCTGCAAGGGTACGACCCGAACACACTCGCGCCTCCATCAGGGACCATCATAGAACAGTTAACCTGAAACAAAACTGCTCTGTAATGTTCATATCATTCACAGACTAAGACAGTAAGTGGAGGGGCGACCTGACATGGTTTCATTTAAAAACACTTTATAATGAGGATAAATATTTCAGAATCTAACAAGTGAAAACATTTTGAAAGCTGGAGGGTTTCCTCAGTTTTTCAGACTCTCAGGTGAGTGTGGTCTTGGTCGGACTCGGGATTGTTATAGTGATCACCCTTAAATAGTTTTCCCCAGTCTGTCTCAGTCTGGTTGGACCAGTAGCCCAGAAATCCCTCAGAGCTTTTGTTTCTGGGCCTCCAGGAGAGACGGGCTGCATGGTGTCCTCCACTCTGAAGCTGGGCATCTCCATTCTGAATGGAGGGAACAGTGAAGTCCAGCAGGTCAGTTCAGCACTTTCTGTCTGTGGGATGACATGAAGCTGACATAAACCATGTATATTTACATGGACTCCTTATCTCTATGTAGAAAATGCTGGACTACCTGAAGGACAAAAAGGATGTGGGTTTCTTCCTGAGTGTGCAGACGCTGATGCAGACCTGCAGGTAAGAGAGCTTTACACTGCAAAACAAACCGCGACCTTCTAACTGTAAACTTTATGAGAAACTCCTCCCTTATACACACAACATACACAGTAAGAACTGAACACCACCAGGAGCTGCACGGCCCCCTCGACTCCGTTTATCACTGGTCCCATTCTGGTGTCCAGAAATGATTTGGATGGTGGACAGTGACTCTGTGTTAGCGATGGCATGATAAGAGTGTGTGACTTTGGTAGCAGAAAGTAGGAGCAATAAAAGAGGGGTTTCTGATAAAGTGAGTGTATGTAATAAGTTGCACTGCCATAAATAAAGATTGAAGGAAGTGTTCACTGCTGTATGTGTGTATAATGTGTGTTATTTTGCAGTGTTTTGGACCTAAATGCCTTCGAGAGGCAGAATAAGGCGGAAGGTTTGGGAATGGTATCTGAAGAGGGCACTAGTAAGTCAAACTTATCTGTTTATTACAGGTTCATTAAGCACATCAGTCACAGATCATGAGAACAGAGTTTTCTGTCATGTTCAAACATATTAACACATTCACACCACACACACTCAGTGGCCAGAGGTATGTCCACGTCCCTCCTAATTACTGAGTTCAGGTTAACCATGCACATAAAGCCAAGAACATCACCGCTCAAGTTCAACAGATGAACACTGGCAGGAGAAAAGACTGGACCAATCACAGGACGCCTTTCACCACAACTCACTTCATGCCTTGCCTGATCTGTCCCAGTAAACTGTGAGTTCTTTTACTGGGGAATGAAAGATGTGTAGGAGAAACAAAATCTCACAGAGAGGAGCTGCAGAGTACCTGCATCACCGACTGCAGAGTTCCAAACTGCCTCTGGAAGCAGCGTCAGCACGGGAACTGTGTGATGGGAGTTTTATGAAATGGGCTTCCATGACTGAGAAGCTGCACATGGTTCTGACACCACTGTGCCACGTGTGACCACTGGAGCAGCGGGAACATGTTTCCCAGGGTGATGAATCTCATATTCTGACGGATGAATCTGGATTTACTGTAACACCCTCACAGCTCAGCTGGTCTTCAACCAACCCAGAAGGTCGCATGTCACCCCATGACTGCCCGGATTTACGTTTACATTTACGTTTACGGTTACATTTTTATTTACATTTACGATTACATTTACATTTATGGTTACATTTACATTTACGGGTTCATTTACATTTACGGGTTCATTTACATTTACGGTTTCATTTACATTTACGGTTTCATTTACGTTTACCTTTACGGTTACATTTACGTTTACGTTACATTTACGTTTACATTTACAGTTACATTTACATTACGTTTACATTTACATTTGCGGTTACGTTTACATTTACGTTTACATTTACATTTGCGGTTACATTTGCGGTTACATTTACGTTTACATTTAGCTGAAACTCTTAACCAGAGCGACATACGTCACTGCTCAAGTTTCCCACATCTGTCCTTAAAACCTGTAGAGCTAAACTTAAATCAGCATCTGCCATTCAACCAAGTTACTGCAGGCTGTTACACCTAAACAACTCCTGTCCAAGAAAAGTCAGAGCTTAAGGCACATAAAGAAGGCATGGAGTATAAGTGCTCAAAGCACCTCACTTTTACCTGCAGAGTGGCATCTGTCCATTACAGACAGAGAACAAGTAAGTCTGTAATGAGAAATAAATGGCGATGGAAGGAGAAGACCTCATTTCAGGAGGCAGACGCTGAGACTGTCTGTGATTCTGGGACCACGAGAAGATCTTGGATTTGGGGTGAAGGAGGTCACGAATACATTGTGCATCTTTTTTAAAAAAAACACAAAGTGAGATCCATAAAGACGTGGTCTGATGAGTTTAGTGTGAAGAAACTCCAGCACAGAGACCCGCCCTCAACCCACCTGAACATGTTGGGCTGAAATGGAGAGTCGAATGTGAGCCAGACCTTCTCCTCAGTGTCTGACCTCCACACACCTCTCCAGAAGACTGGAGGCTGTAACAGCTGCAAAGGAGGTTAAACTCATCGTTCGAGTTACGGAGGTTACTGGGGGGTACTGGACCCCCCGATCAAGACCCAGACGCCCCCCCCCCAAAGAGACAAAAATAGCATTTAGCGGGTTGGGGGGGTTCTTAAAAGTGTTATGGAGGCAGTACCCCCTGTTTATGGAAGAATAATTCACACTCTGGTTAAACTCTATATTAATGGCCATAGTTTTATGAGGTATCTCATACAGGTTTGATGTTCCACATACTTCTGGCCATATAGTGTGTGTGTGTGTGTTTCATAATTCGACAGGTTTCCAACTGTGTTGATGTCGAGAAAATTCTTTGTGCAAAGGAAAAGCTTTACACACCAGAGTAACTATTAATTAAGTTCAAATCATAGAGAAATCTCCACTTCTACTCATGAATATGCATTAAAAAGTGAAAATACAGTGGAATTAATCTTTTGGGCTTTATAGTGTAAAGATATTTATTGTATGTAAAGGCTGCTCTGTGGTTTAGAATCTGCACTTTACACACAATAACTCAACGAGCTGAGAGTGAGAAACGTGATCATATAAAAGTACAACATGCTTTTATTGTTGCGGCTGAGAGCTGCAACTTCTAAGGGAGAACTTTCTTGCAGATGAATCAGTGTGAGACAGGACGAGTGTTGTAAAGGTTTAAAGGGATGCTCAGAACTGTCTGTATTTCTGATTAAACACTGGACAGACGGTCCTCCTCCAGCATGCAGTCCACTTAGTTCTAATGAGCTCATCATGTGATCATGATCATAAAGCCATGCACTCTCATCCTTCACATGATGGAAATCCAGATCTAATTTCCTGCATGATTCAGAAGAGTGTGTGAATGAACTGGAATCGAGGCCCAACCGATACATCAGATGATATTAGTGTTATTTGAGTATACTGATTGTGTAAATAACGCCTTAAATATTGAGATAAATCGTACTCATATCTCTGAATAACTGTCCTGTAGAGCGACTGGGGTGTAACGCTACAAAGAGGTCACAGTTCGGTTCACACATCAAGGACATTCAGCAACAAAAAAAGGTTTCTAGGTTTCTCTTGTTCAGGTCAAGTGTTTTATGCAAGGCTGATAAAACCAAAAGGCCACAAAAGAGGGTGGTTATGGTCTAGTGGGTAGGATACTCACCTCTGGACAAGGAGGTCATGAGTTCGAGTCCTACCTTCAACACCACCACTGGGTTCCTGAGCAAGACCCTTAACCCCAAGTTGCTCCAGGGAGACTGCCCCCTGTAGGTAGGGAACGGAAGTCGCTTTGCATAAAAGCGTCTGATAAATGCCGTAAATGTAAAAACTGAAAAGCACCAGTTATAATGAAATATTACATTTGTTCATTCGGAGAAGTGTTTCAGCAGGTACAGCCTAGCATGCGTCGGTAACTTCATTATTAAAATAAGGAACTCGGGTGCCTCAATCTCAGGCTAAGGTTAGCATGGCATGTTGCTAACTTGCTAATGGCTTTTAGTGTGAAATTTGGTTCTGCGACACACTGGCGACCCGTCCGGGGTGTTCCTCCCCCTGGATAAGACAACAGCCTTAGATTCTGGATGGATTTAATTAATCCGTATTCACACGCAGAACCATCACCGGATGAAAACACGTACCGCTACACCTTTTATAATAAACAGAGACTCTGATATGAACAGAAACGCCATTTCACAGGATTTTTGTTTTCAAAGCTGACAGGAACAAACTGTAGAAACTTTATAATCAGTAAATGTTGGTTGCTTTAACTTTTGACAATACTAAACTCATGTTATTAATAAATTAGATTTTTCAGTGACAGGCCCTTGTAAGAATTATTATTTTTTTACTTCCAGTCATCTATTGCACTCACCTTCACCTTCCTTCTCTCCATCACCATACTCCCTCTCTCCCTCTCCTCTCTGTCCCTCCCTTTCCTTACTGCGCCTCAGACATGAAGCTAGAACGGGGTAAATAATGCCTCTGTCCCTTTTTTCCACTGTCCTCCTCTCCTCTCTCTGTCCACACTCTTTCTGTCCTTTTGCCTTTCATTCTCCTCTTTTGGGTTTGGATCTTTAACACATCACTCAAGGAAAAGACTCTAAAGTTCCAAGGGAGAAATTAAGATGACAGTTTGTGTTCACTGAGTGCCCAGTTTATTAGGAACACCTATGTTTTATGGTTGGTGTGTCCCTGGTGCACGTGCTCCACACAGAACAAACGTCTGCACACATGTATTCATGTTTATGTGCTGAATTTAACATATTGGAAAACATACAACATGGTCATATTTTATGATGGATGTCTCTAAACGTGAATAAATAGACATTGTGTACTGAAAGTAGCAGCAGAATGTCACATTTGAATGTGTTCTCTGAAGAGTGTACCTGTTTGACCTGAGTGTAAACTGCACCCAGGTCAGTTTAAAGTGCACTGTGTGGGTTTCCGGTTGCAGGCTGGAACCCTGGTGGACTCTTTCTCTGATAAATGAAAGAATGAATGATAAACTGTGCAGTAGCAGATTGAAAACAGTGTTACTGTAGATGGACAATGTGAGCATCTACAGACTCAGTGTTCCTAATAAACTGAACACTCAGTGCTCGCCTACACATACACACACACACACACACACACACACACACACTCACACACACACTCACACACACAAAGAAACGGTTTTGCCCTTGAGTGTCTTTTCATTGATCTGCTGTAACTCCACAACTCTGACGTGTGCCTGATAAACCCGACCCAACCCTCTGGACGTTTCCATCATTTTGGCCAGAGATGGTTAGCTGCTGATACCTTCTGTCTGGAATTCTGCTTTCATGTGTCGCATTGAGTTTTGCACATCAGTCTCAGCTTTTATTGATTGATCTGAATTTACGCTGATATGCTTTAAATGATGAGCCTGAAGAAATCTACACACCGCCTGGAGTGCCGTCTACAGCTCAGACAGGTGTTTTTACCTCCTGTTTAAAACGAAAAGTGTGGCTGAAGCCCAAAAAACCCTGTATTTCTGTGATCCACATGCTGTTTTAAATAAGTACTAATTCATTTCAGAGAGAATCACAGCAACAGAGCATTTTCATTTCACTTCTAATCCAGGTGTTCCCACCTGTAATCAGACCTACCTGTAATCAGACCCACCTGTAATCACACCCACCTGTTATCAGACCCACCTGTTATCAGACCCACCTGTTATCAGACCCACGTGTTATCAGACCCACCTGTTATCAGACCCACCTGTAATCAGACCCACCTGTAATCACACCCACCTGTAATCAGGCCCACCTGTTATCAGACCCACCTGTAATCAGACCCACCTGTAATCAGGCCCACCTGTAATCAGACCCACCTGTAATCAGACCCACCTGTAATCAGACCCATTTGTAATCAGACCCACCTGTAATCAGACCCACCTGTAATCAGACCCACCTGTAATCAGACCCACCTGTTATCAGATCCACCTGTTATCAGACCCACCTGTAATCAGACCCATTTGTAATCAGACCCACCTGTTATGAGATCCACCTGTTATCAGACCCACCTGTAATCAGACCCACCTGTTATCAGACCCACCTGTTATCAGACCCACCTGTTATCAGACCCACCTGTAATCAGGCCCACCTGTAATCAGGCCCACCTGTAATCAGACCCACCTGTAATCAGACCCACCTGTTATCAGATCCACCTGTAATCAGATCCACCTGTAATCAGATCCACCTGTAATCAGATCCACCTGTAATCAGACCCACCTGTAATCAGACCCACCTGTTATCAGACATTATCAGTCGATCCATGTGGTCCTTACTGACACACACCTGAGTTTAGGAGTTCAGTAGTTCTGCATGCTGAAGTGTGTGTTTCAGTGGAGCTTTGCTTTTTAACCAGCGCTCCCTTCCCTTCATCTGTGTAAAGTGTGTGTGTGTGTGTGTGAATCTATATCTGTGTTCATATTTTTATGTGTACTGTAGTTATGTTATTTGTGTACAGATGGACATATATGTGTGTCTCTCCGTGTGTGTGTGTGTGTGTGTGTGTGTGTCTATGTATGTGTGCGTACTTGTGTGTGTGTGTGTGTCTCTGTATGTGTGCGTACTTGTGTGTGTGTGTGTGTGTGTGTGTGTGTGTGTGTGTGTGTGTGTGTGTGTGTGTGTGTGTGTGTGTGTTTACACATCCAAATAAACCTGAGCAGAGCCCAGCCTGCAGCAGCAGCAGGGCCTGAGGCTTAGCCTGATCCCTCCGTTTCTTTGCGCCCATCTGGAACAAGGCAAGAGCCAGGCAGAGACGAAGGAGATAAGACTAGAGCGAGACAAATACTGCCAAAACTAAATGAAAAAAAATAAATAAATAAATAAGAGAATGAAAAAGGGGAGACGCAATAATGAGGCAGCTGAGAGAGGACAGTGAGAGCAAGGGTGAAAAACATGGGTAAACGAAAGAGAAACGAAAAAGAGTGTGTCCTTACCACTGATTAGATTGAGTGCGTGTGTGTGTGTGTGTGTGTGTGTGTGTGTGTGTGTGTGGTGCTGACGAGCCTGGGGGTAGAAAAGAAAGCTCTGATCATGGTTCTCCTCTGCTCAGCCTGTGATCAACATTAGAAGCACCTTTCTTTCTTCTCTTACTGCTGTCTTTCCTCTGCTCTCCTTCTCACCTTCGCAGTCTCTCGACTCAGACAGAAGTGTAGTAATGTAATAAGACAGCAGTGTATAATATTTCTATTATCATAGGTAAGGCAAGGCTTTTATCATAGGTGGGTAGAGACCCTAAATCTTCTGAGTAGAAGTTTAAAAGCAGCCGGTCAAAAAAACTACCAATTAACGTACAGATCTATTATGTAGCAGCAGAACATAGTCCAAACTGTTTGCCCACGGCTGCTTTGTCTTTTAGATTAGTTTAATTTTAATTTACCTTATTTTATATTTTATTTTACCTTTTTATTTAATTGAGGAAACAGTTATCTGTACAACCAGATGTGTATGTTTGCTGCTGGTGTTGTATTTTAATTAATGTGATCCAAAAGCGTCAATTATTTGCATATATTATACATAATTGAAATGTGTTACATCAACACTGTTGTTCCCAATATGACATGTAAAATGAAAGTGTAGCAGTAAAAGCTTTTAAGGTTTTAAGACATTATTCAGTCTCTTTTTGATTCTGAACAGATTTTTGATTCTGCCCAAAGTGTGACCCATAACAAAGCAGCAAAGATAATGTCACCAACAAAACATGAAATAAAAACACTGGAAAGAAATAAGTAACTGAATGTTAGAGAGTACACATTCATTTTCTCTTGAAATGAGGATTAGCATTTATAAACTCTCAGGATGGGAACAATCAAATGTATAATATTTTGACCTCTTATAATATCCCTGTAGTGCTGGTTTATGGTAATCTATAATGCCTGAACCTGTATTGTAGATCTCCTCCTGCCCTTGTAACTGTTAGGACAGTACTTGTCGTCATCTCTCTACTTTGAATTAAAAGAGTTAGCTCACTCAATGCAGCATGCCTGTTATAGAATGCAAGCTGTGTTTGGTTGATATAGTCTTTTTCTTTAGCTACCAAAAGATTAACAGAATCCCATTTGAAGCTTCCCAAGAATATTTGAGTGTACATTTACAATGAAAGCCTTTTAAAGGAAGGCCTTTTATTATTATTAATGAGGAAAATATTATATTGTCTTATATGTTCTAACACTGAGAAATGTTGCACAGATTTATGGGCGTGGCATTGAATCCCCAACTGTGGAACTGCACATGTGCAGAAGGGCACAGTAGCACATCTCGATGGGTAGCATGTTTCGACAGAACACCAGACCGGGTTAAAGTCACGTGGTGCGATAATCAGCGTAAATTTTAAGTGTTATTTTTTATTATATTCTCATTCCCTCCCATCTCCCAGAGTATCCTTAATGTTCATGTGGCTAAAACCCTCTGCAGCTTATTTTGCTTTCCAGAACATTGTTGTGCATTGGCTGCAAGCTCAGCACACCTCAGCTCCTTGTATTTATAGGGCTCCTCCACTGTATCCTCCAAGAGTACTGTAAGCTCAATGGTGTAAATGACTGAGGCGGAGTATTACACAAAATCTGGTCTGAGGTTGGTTGATGCAATTTCAGCTGGGAAGCAGAGCCTCTGGCCTAGCTCTGCCACCATCTTCCGATCTCATGCTACTCAGGCAGAGGGAGCACCACTGGCTAAGATTCTTCATAGACATCAGAGGTAGCTTTGATGGAGAGGTAGCCTCTTAGTCAGGCCTTTTCCATTTAATTCTTTTGCTAGATGGAAGGTGTAGGGCTGGGAGGCGGTGGGTACAGAGAATTC
>JBBPCY010073720.1:0-10131 GCA_037974405.1 Brachyalestes nurse | reverse complement strand
AGTGTTCTTCATTTTAGGTTCCTCATTTCCCCCTACATGCCACAAAAAAAAGTATATATATATATATATATATATATATATATATATATAAACATATAAACTTAACACTGACATTACTGTATGTAAAGATTTTGAATGGAGAAAAAGAGGGTCTTGCTACCTAATCATGAGATGTCCTACCTTGATTGCCAGTTCATAGAAGATCTTGGCCACTCGACTGAACTGGGACTTTTGAAGGTCAACATCTCCACCTGGCAGTAACAGCCTGGGTTATGAAGAAATTACTGTTATGTTAATCAATCTGAAAGACATACCATACACTGTCCATGAGAAACATAGTCCACTAACCCATTTATGGCATAGAATATCTTTGTGTAGTCCTCTTCAGAACCATTTATCCTGAGGAAAGAGCTTTAGATTAATTTATACACTCTACATCCAAACCAGGATTGTTCCCTGTATTTAATGCATTCATCAAGTGAAGCAGCGGACAGCCAGGACCACAGCACCCTCAGTGGTGCCACTAGAAGTCCTGGGAATCGAACCCACAACCTTCTGTTCGCATGGGCAATTCCCTAACCACCAGACCACCAGATACTGAACCTCATTCTTACTGGAACAACCCACCTTACTGGAACAACCCTGGCACCAGCTGACTCCAGATACTTCACATAAGAAGCAGCTATGTAGGAGGACCCTTGGGCTTGAGGGTCATCATCTAGGTTCTCCTGGGCTAGAACACCTAAAAAAATAAGAACAAAAAAAAAAGAGTATGACAAATCAGGTGGCTTCTTTTGAGCTTTAGGTCGTTTTTCAATTACTGCTCAGGGTTTGGGAGAGGCTGTAGCCTCCAGTAAAACAAAAAAACAGCCTTTCAGAAGAACACAGAACCTCCCAGAGTGGTAAGCTGGCCCAAAAATACCAAAACACGCCTGAATACGAGGAGTAACAAACAGTGGGATGTACCTGTCGGTTAAAAACAACTAAAACACTAATTATAATCGATGAATCGTCCCAGAAACACGGTTATTCGCTCCAGTCCAAAATACCAAAACATGCCTCAATTGCACGGCGTAACACAGGAATGTACCTGATGGTTAAAAACAGATTATCCATTAATTGTAATCGATTAATCGACTTATTGCACGACAAAAGCTGGACTCACCGATGACAGGTCTGTGGTGGAGGAGGACGCTGCCCAGAGCTGGGAGAGGCGAACCGCAGGCACACGCGGCCAACACCGCCAGAACCACGGCCGGGCGACACATCCACTTACGGGTTCGGGGAATAAACGGGTTAGAACGAGATTAATGATCCACAGACCGTCAGAACCGGAGACAAACCGGAGTGAAGCCCCCCGAGTCCCGCTCAGTCCGGGGATGCTCAACTGCAGCTTAGCAACAGACAGGCCGCGTCCCAAACCACACTCACCGCAGGGCACTACAATCACACACCAGAGGGGCCAGGCTGTGGATTGGGACGCGCCCAGAGTCTCGGGAGAACAAAATGAATATTCGGGACTCTGGAAAATTATAAAACGATTGAAGATTAATCCATATAGAGAGAGCTTTCAGCTGCTCTGCTCCCCGGCTCTGGAACTCACTACCACCCGAGCTCAGAAACATCACTTCACTTACACACTTTAAATCCTCACTCAAAACCCTTCTGTTCAAACGTGCTTTCTCTCTCTGATTCATTTCCACTGTCTAAATTTAATATGCTTTTTAATCTTTTCTAATAATGTTAGCCCTTAGTGATCTTGTAATTATTATTATTATTTTTATTATTATTATTATTATTGTTCTTTTATTCTTTTGCTGTGTACAGTGTCCTTGAGTGTTCTGAAAGGTGCTTTTTCAAATAAAATGTAGTATATGTACACACATTCTGCTGGGTGTATTCTCTAAGGTTCTGCTGGGTGTGTTTTCTCAGGTTCTTCAGGTGGTTCTGATTAAATGTCTTGCAGGTTCTCACACCGATAAACTCACGGCGCGACATTCACTAACCACCTTCGGTTAACTTTATTATCAAATATTTCTTCTTTTTTTGACCATCGCCTACAATGTAGTGAAAACCGAGGTTTGTCTCAATTTTGTGCAGTTCTGCATCACTTCCAATTACTAAAACTACTTCATATTTTTGTAAGTTAATATAATAGTAAAAAAGTGTTTTTCATTATAACAGTATTTATAATACGATATAGTGTACTTGAATTAATTCATGTTTTTTTTCAGAAACTAGTCACCTCATTCATGGTTCTGTCGTCTCTTACCAGACTACAAAACAGAGAAATGTGAGAAAATTGTTTACAAACTGTTCAAAATCTGGTTAAAAATAAATGATGAATGTGTTGGATGTATCGTGCACATGAACGCGACTCGCCTGATGCACATTGGGGTGCTGCTGAAAATGGCGGACGACGTTGAACCGGTTTGTATTTTATGATGGGTTTTCAAAATTGTTGTTAATTTAGGGGCTAAACTTAATAGTTATTCGGACATGCATCAACATATAATGTTTACCTTTTAGTCTATGTATTTTTAACTGTTTAAAAATTCGGAAACTGTGGAATTACGTTGATGTTGGCTCCTTTAGCCCATCTAAACAATGTGTCTGTGCTAAGCTAAAGCTAACATAACTACAGAGCGCAGATAACACCTCCAACTTTGTTTTCCGAGAGGTTTAAATCACTATATGTCACGCATTTAGTAGTAAAAATATGGTGAAGGTGTTTTCTTCGTCCTCTTATTATTCAAATTGCCCGTAAAGCCTTAAACTTCAGTAGTATTTAAGGTGGTGCAGGAACATGTGAGAATATTTGAAACGAAGAAACAAACAGTACCTTCTTGTTACTAAATTTGTAGTACTAAATGTGTGTCTTATAGTTACTAAACTTCTCAGGAAACGAATATAATGTTGTTTTCTTAGTCTCCAAGTTATTCAAAGGTTCCATTCTACCTTAAATACTGCTGCAATTTAAGGTGGAACCGGAACTCGTAACTAAGAAACCAACTTTTTTTCTGAGAGGTTTAAATCACTATGGCATTCGTTTAATCTTCTGTGACGTAGCAAAACGAAGATGAAGTTGGTTTATCTAAATTTTCCTTTCCACTTTAAACTGCAGCAATATTTAAGGTGGAACAGAACATTTGAAAAACTTGGAGATTAAGAAACCAACTTTACTTTTGTTGTCTGAGAGGTTTAGTCACTATATAAGACATTAATTTAGTAAAAAAAAAAGTCAATTGCCTGTTCAGCCACCACTCCTGACTCTTTCCTTTCGCTCACAGCAACAGACCACCAACACGGTAGAAGAGCCGCTGGACCTCATTCGGCTGAGCCTGGACGAGCGGATTTATGTGAAGATGAGGAACGACAGAGAGCTTCGCGGGAGATTACATGTAGGACCTTATTAAAGTGTTGAGTGATGAAGTCAGAGTAGCTCCAGGCACACAGATGTATTTCTTTTTTAGATCAGTCTAAATATCTGGTTAAACTCTACTGTTAACTCACACGCGGGGGTTACCTTCCAAGAGCACCTGCGTATAGTGAAAAAGTTTTAAAATGCTTATTTTTATAGTGTAAACCCTAAATATGCTCCCAAATATCATCCCAAGACACTTTAATTTCATTTAAAACTCAATTTAATACATTACCCTTAACAAAAATGTAAAGGTAAACCCGTATTCATCCTGTACTGTTTACACTGAACTCCTGCAGTGCTAGAATGCACATTTAGCACTAAAGAATTATATATTGCTACGAATAAAGCAACAAAAAAAAATATGGAGGAGTTTTCACCAGCAATTATTAGGTTCTAAAGAAAAATGACACTCATTTTATTTTTAACTCTGCTTAACACATTACCCATAAAATATAAAGGTAATGCTTTTTAATGACCATTTTTTTTTACAGTTTAAGGGCTTTAAGAAAAACAAAACGCAAAACAGTACAAAACATTTATACAGTTATATTTTTACGGAAATTACGGTTAATGTATACAGAACACATTGAAATGAAACGTTACTCCAGGACCGTGGAGCAGCACAAGAACAATAAAAGAAACTCTATGGAAGTGCAGACAGGACAAAATACAGGGTGCAAAGAAAGAGCAACAAAAACTTTGGTGCAGTTGGGGAAAACAGTACAAGTTTGAATCAATACAGATGCTGTGTTCTACCAATGAAATTCAAATATAAGAGGAAAACAGCAATAAATAATAGGACAGAAAATGTGCAGTAGGTTATAAATACAAGGCAGTTGGGTGTAAGTTGTTTAAGACAACAGTTCTGTGTGTGTATGCAGTGTGTTAGAAGAGAAAGATGTTCAGTTCAGTTGTTTGTGTGTGAGTGAGAGAGCATGGTGTTCAGTTCTGATGGAGGAGCCTGATCTGAGTAAAGAAACTCTCCCATTCTGGCAGTGGACTCCTGTGCCAGACAGGAGGAGTGTGTGAGGAGTGTGTAGGAGTGTGCGTCTTGTGGTGTAAATGTGTGACAATGGAGACAGAGAGCCCGATCTTCTCAGGTGTCCTCACTATCCTCTGTAGCGTATTTGTTTGTTTTTAGACTTCAACTAGACTTTGCCAAGTACAAAAACAACTGGCGCTGGCATGGGATGGGGTCTAGTCTGAAAAAGCTAATTTTGGTATTGTTAAAGAAATGTGATTTTGTGACATCTTTAAACTAGAACTACGTCTCTAAAACCTCTTTTTTTCCTCTGTCTCCCTCTTTCTCTCTCTGTCTGCGTCTCTGACTCTCTGTCTGCCTCTTTGTCTGACTCTCTGTCTGCGTCTCTGACTCTCTGTCTGCGTCTCTGACTCTCTGTCTGACTCTCTGTCTGCCTCTTTGTCTGACTCTCTGTCTGCCTCTTTGTCTGACTCTCTCTGACCCTGTCTGTCTGTCTTAACAGTGGGGCCAGTTTGTGAAGTTTAAGGACTTTTTTGAGTATAGACGTACATCATTAAAAGCGCAGTTTAATAGAAAGTGAGGTCCTTTTTTTGTTAACTATACTGTGCTGGATTGTTGAGGAAATTGGCCCTGGAAAGTCCTTGAATTTGATGTTTGAGAATGTGAGAGAACCTGGTAACATTCCTGGTCCAACATCAAATGAACTTCAGTAACATTTTATGGCTCTGCATCCACACATGACTAATTTTTTTAACTTGTGCTTTTCTTTTGGCTCTGGTTCAGCTGTGGTTGAGTGTATAACTAAATTTCTCTGTAACTTTTGATACCTGGAGAAGATTGTACAGTTTTTTGTTGTAAAACATACAGCTTGTGCTCCAGGTCATTAAATTAGAATACAATCAGTGGTCCATGTTAGTAACGTAACAATCCTTATACATCACAATTCTCATTAATAACTTATTGCAATGCTGTTTTATAATACAAATTTAAATATTGCAAAAAGAAAAGACAATCAGTATCTGGCTGTGGGACCAGAAGTGTGAACACGTTGTTCCCTAATTGTATGGAAATCTAAATTTCTTAGTCTAACTACATTAGGATCACGGTAGAAGTGTAATCAGTGCCTTAAGGGAACTGCTTAATTTGCAGCTACATTATGAAGAAGTGCTCCCTTGATCTTTTGGACCTATGAGATTGCTTCAGTCATCTGAGACCCCTTTAAATAAGGCATGAAGATAGAAGGCAGTCTTACAGCAACTGTGAGGTGTTGACCGAACACACTGACCAAGTTTTCTTAAAATACTGTGTTACTTGGGAGAGCACAAGCTCATTGCACTTTGCTTTTTCATTTTAGGCTTATGACCAACATTTGAACATGATCCTCGGAGATGTGGAGGAGACAGTGACGACAGTAGAGATCGACGAGGAGACGTATGAAGAAATTTATAAGGTATGTACCAGACATTAGGGAGAATCTAGAGTTTAAGTGTTCTATAGGGGAGGTAAGTACCGTAGCTAGAACATCACTGAACTACGCCAGAGTGTATTCATACATCGCTTCATACGTAGCTAACATGGCTAACCCTGCGTTCATACCGCCGGCGGCGAGAACATCAAAATTCGCCCTGGCCGCTCTGCCAACGACGCCGTACAGAGATTTTTGGACACTCTGACGCTCTGGCGTAGATTGAATGCTTGTCTTGTATTCAAAGGGCCCGCAAATCAAACAAGCTCAAGCGGTGGACTTCTACATTTCGATTGGTTACCGCCGAACCGCGTCCTAGCTCATTACCATAAGGTTGACCTGATTTCAACTCTCCTTGACGCTCTCGCTGTCCAAGACACGCCACGCCGCCGCTCTCCACCGGCTCACATTGAAAATGAATGACTTCTGGCCATTTCGACGCTCTCGCCGCCGGCGGGTAATGCTAGCACTGCAGAGGGTCGTTCTGCCACGGCTTAAACTGTCCCCACTCTCAGTTGTACACTTAAGTTTACCAGAACATTCAAAGTATCATCCTTTTTGTTTTATTTAATTGTCGTGTTGAATGTTAATGCTACAGAGAACTTTTAATAAAAGTGGCTCAAAGTTGCACACCCGTGTTCCTCCGCTGCGTAGAGTTGACTCGACTATCCTGACCGACTAGTCGACTTGAAAAAGTCGTTAATGCCCTAGTGTGTATGTGTCTATATGTATGTATATAAGTAGATTGGTGTATATAGACATACACTCATACACACGTTTAGCTACCTGGCTTAATCTACCCAGAAATTTCGGCAACAGGACGCTCAGACTCTACTACAGAACATTAAGATGACTGTACACATGTCCCTATGTTTACAGATGATGGATTATGTCCATTAATTCTACAGTGTTTTTACTATGATAGTGCTACATAGCAGGGTAAAGTAAAACGTTCAAGCTAAATGTTTCATTATCATGATCCTCAGACATGTAGGCTTGCTGTATCAGGGTCCGCTGATGAGAGATAAAGGAGGTGCAGTCAGACGTGGAAAAGCTTGTTACGTTGTCAGTCATCCTTGTCTTGGGATTTTACTTTTCCTTTATATGATGCCGGAATATGCTACTGTTTGCATGGGTACTGCCTTCCATAATATATTCATTAATTCAGGATCTCAGCAGCTGTACACAAGTTATAGATCTCTCAAAATCAAGACGTTTGTGTAATTGGACCCTGTGTGAATTCTCAAAACATGATTTCCTCAAAGGAGGGCAAGTGGTTTAATTTGAAACTCCTCAGCATTTTTTAAACTTTAATGTACAAGCTGTAATTCAGTCTAGCATGCTATGAAATCAAATAGAGAACAATGAGTGAATTCAGACCTTCCAGTGTGTGTACACACTAACAGTCAAATGTTTTTTTTTTTTCTTTTCAAGATTAATCTATAATGTATAAACAAAACAAACAGAATAATGAAGGAACACATGGAATTATGCAGTAAACTAAGAGTTAAACAAACCATAATGTTCTGTAATAAGGTAATGATGGACTGTTGTTTATTTTTACTTAGTTAAGTGGTTCTTGCCATAATGTGGAGTAGAACCGTAGTGGAATAGGATCACTAACTGTGTACCAACCCCACCATCACAACTGATGATCCCAAACACATTAAGAAGGCAGGAAATTCCACTAATGAACACTTGATGAAGAACTCCTGTTAATTAAACACCATTCCAGGTCCATTCCTCATGAATCTGATTGAAAAATGCCAAGTGTGTGCAAAGCTGTCATCAGAGCACTAGGTGATGTTTTCACTATTAATATATATATATATATACACACACACATACATACATATACTCACAAATTGCATCTAACCACTTATCTTTTCTCTATAATTAGACTGGGTCTGTGTTCTGTTTGATTGGGAACACATGCTTGATGGTATTCACAATTTAAAGCATAATCTGATCATCAGTGAGATCAGGCACTGGTGTAGGATGATTAGTTCTGGATCTTAAAGGCCACTCCAGCTCATCCTGAGGGTAATGGATTGAGCTCTGTTCTATAGCTCCATAGTCCAGTGCCTACCTGTAGCTTCTAGCCTGGGCTTTGTGTGCGGTGGCAGCTCCAGAGCTTGCTGTTCCCGTATGGAGATTATACGAGCTGGGTTTGTGTGCAACTGAACACTTGTCTCAGCAATGGGGTGTTTGCATGGAAACCTCTATATCCAGAATGAGTATTTTTGTAGGTGAGACATATGCAGAGGGACTGATAACGGACATTACATCTTTCACATTTGCGAGCAGTTATCTAATTGGTCACAAGACACACAGATATTCAATTAAAATGTATCCAAATCTATAATATGTTTGAAAGCCCATATAATAAATTTGACTTATTCCATGAGGTACATTTAAGTATCATAGATATTTTCTAATTGTTGCCTGAGGTCCTCTAATGGATAATAGAAAATGATTATGTTGGGATATGGTCTTGTAAAAATAAATTGTACTTGAACCCACATAAACGTCATAAGTGAACCTCAGGGAAAGAAAGAAAATGCGAATATTAGAATGTGGTCCCTTTAACATGCCGAGGATAGGACTTTCAAAAAGCATCGATAGATTTTGGTCCAGTTGAGCCATTTTACCTTTTAACCTTTTTATTTTTTAAATTTTTTATTTTTTAACCCGTTTCCACTTCGTGTCAGTCTGATAGCTGATAATTGGTCCCTTCTTGTTTTTGCAGTCGACGAAGAGGAACATCCCGATGCTGTTTGTCCGCGGTGACGGTGTGGTACTGGTCGCGCCGCCCTTGAGGGTTGGTTAAAATTAATGGACCCTCCCTTTCCCCCTCCTTTTTGAATTGTTTTCGATTGTAAATTGTTTTCTGGAAAGGCTTACATGTGTTGTCTTTTTTGATAAAATCACAGAATGGTGAAGTTTTTGTACCTTAAGTTGGAAAGTCCTGTTTGAGCTTGGCATACACAGTTTTAAGGTTGTTGCGAAGTGCTGGACTTGTATATTTCAGTTAAGGAAATCGCTTAAATGCTCTGGTATTTTCAAAAAATGCAATAAAATGTCAACATTTGTCCTTGATGGATATGGTTATTACTGGTGTTTTGTTTTGTCTTTCAAGTAAATTAACTTTGTAATTTGAGTTTTTGTATTCGAATGCATGTTTTTCTCCTTCGTATTGCACTCGTGGCCACAAGGTGGCGCCACCTCCTCATCCATTCTTTCAGCTCTATTCACCACTGAGAGGTGCTGTTTTCATACTAAATAACCCTACCTTGTTTAAGAACAACTCATTTTAGTTGATCTCTCACTCGGTCACTTTGTTTAATCATTTTTTTTGTCAAAATTCAACATGTTACAAGTTGCTTTGTAGGGATTTATATCACCGTTTGAAAGTTGATGACTTGTGCCTCAAGCAAAACTCGTGCCTGCTTATTAATGGATGTTTTCAGGGAAGAAATCCTCCCTCATCCTTTCCCAGGATGCTGCCCTTTGTGAGAATGATTTGAGCTCTTCAGTGAGGATGCACTAGGTTTTCCCACAGCATTAAAAATATCTAGCTGAATTTTGTTTTTAACTAAATATAGCGGAGTCTGGGCCAAGCTGGATATGGGTTTGAGGCTTGTGAACCTTCCTGAGATTAACTTGATGTAAACAACTACGTTACTGAGCTCGAAACTGAAACTAAGTCCACTTGGTGCACCCACATAGATCAGGACAAATGTGAAACTGCTGCAAGATACTCTCATACTACACGTGTGTGTATAAAATGTCAAATAAAGTAAAATGGTTATTCTTAACTGAAATTAATTGAAGCTCAGATCTAGGTTAGGGCTCAAACACTGTCCGTATATACACACTGCCCTCCATAATTATTGGCAACCCTGGTTAAGATGTGTTCTTTAGTTTCTAATAAATTCAGTTTTGTTCTAAATAATATAGGACCACAATGGGGGAAAAAGGATAAACCAACCTTTAATTTAAGTGCATTTATTCAGTGGGAAAAAAATCCCACATTTAAGAAATAATTATTTTACATCAGAACATGTGTGCCACAATTATTTGCACCCCTGATGTTAATACTCTGTACAACTCCCTTTTGCCAACAAAACAGCTCCTAATCTTCTCCCATAATGTTTCACAAGATACAGAAAGAGGGATCTTTGACCATTCCTCTTTGCACAATCTCTCTAAATCATCCAGTGACCTGGGTCCTCTCCTCTGCACTCTCCTCTTCAGCTC
>JBBPCY010073719.1:0-10132 GCA_037974405.1 Brachyalestes nurse | reverse complement strand
AGTGTGCAAAGCTGTCATCAGAGCAATAGGTGATGTTTTCAATATTAATCTACAATGTAGCCAACAATAAAAACAAATGAATGAGAAGGTGTGTCCAAACTTTTGACGGGTAGAGTATATCAGCCGGTCCATGGACCAACGTGGGTACGCCATGGTTCACTTTGAAATCTGAAACTCCTCTGTGGATATTTAATCTCAACTCAACCATTCTTATGTCAGTTACAATTCCCTCCCAATGAGGAGATTCATTTTGTTTTCAAAAAGTAGGGAGGTAATGTAAATAGTTAACCACAAATCATGTTCAGGGTAATTACAACATTGAAAATGAAAACAATATTTTATTGATTGACTGTTGAATAACTTCTCACAACCCCCCTGAAGGGGGGGGGGGTACCTACACAGTCTACTCTTTGGGTAACACCTATCTGGCCACTGCACTTTGGCAAGTTCTCCAGAGCATTAGTGAAGGTATGCTGGTCAGTTACTGCATCGCATTAATAGACATAACATTATTAGGATGTAATGAGGAATCGACTAATCACATTTTTACTGTGCACGTAGATCGAATTTTGCTATTTCAATGTGTAATTTAGCTCTTCTGGAAATTCTAGATACATCCCTAACTATGAATGTAGGCCTGTGAGGACTTGATTTGTTGCCCTTGTATTCCTTTAAGTCATGTGATCTTTTATAAAACTTTTATCCAGATTCCAAATCTGTGGTCCCTGAATACTTTTGATACTTGAAGCCTCTGGATGGTTTAGTGGTTCCGCTTTTGTGGAAACGACTGCCAGAAAAGCGCGAGGAAACATGGCGGCCTGTTAAACAGCAAACAAGTGAATCCTGTCTCCACAATGGAGTAAACACTTCCCCGAACACATAAACAGCCTAACAATGCTCAGGCGCTTCAACCTCAGATGATCAAAGAGGGGCAGCCCGCTGTGTGAGCAAAGGACGAGGAGGGTGTCACTTTTGAACTTTCTCTTTCGAGACACTTGAATTGACTTAATCCTCAAAGGCATTATGTAATGCTGAATGTGTGTGTGTGTGTGTGTGTGTGTTTATGTGTGTGTGTAGGCCTATGTAAAGGTCATGCTTTAGAGTGAGCAGAGTGCATTAAAAGGCACATAGCCATCCATATATTTATTTTTCGTGTATTTTATTTTTTCCCATGAGGTCAATTTTTTAGATATCAAAAACAGCCATCGTTTATTTTTACATGACAATTTTCCAACCCCTCTTCATCCCCTGGAATTAAATAGGCTACAATAGGCTACTTTTGTTACTGTCCCTTTAAAACCCATATATGTAAATCACCCATGTCTGATTGGCTACATTTGTATTGCGCTCAGTGTTAGAAAATTTAGACCCCCTCTAAAATATGATGTTAAGTACTTTGGGAGTTCACAAGTGCCCCACCCACCCAAGACCAACTGTACTTTGTATACTTATTGGGCCATTCAAAAAGCAGTGGCTGAAACTTTAATTATAACTTCAAATGGCTGTAGGCATCTATGTAAATGCATCGGCCTTTGTTATACCTTTACTATATTTTCACATTACTCTCTTATTACAAAACAGTAAGGCAGATTCAGTCTTTCATGACTTGGGCTTTTCAAAGTATGTTCATTCTGTCCCTGTTTTATTATGTGATTTACCTTAGTGAAGGTGCTTGAATGTACAAAGGTATTCATGGGGACCCCCCCCCCTCGCTTTGCCACAGTAGCAGCTCGTGCTGTCTTGGGAAGGCTTTACAGCAGATGTTGGAATATTGTTGTGTAGATTTGATTGCATTCAGCCACAACAGCAGTTATACTGATGTACTTTGGGACCACAAATGGCACTTCCACTCATCCCAAAGATATTGGCTGGGAGTCCAACCTCTGCACAAGCTTGGAGGTCCACCATTCCTGCACATTGCTAAGAGGGCCTTATACCCCTCTGGCCTGTCCCTGGCGTTGGGCACAGCAAGCTCAGGCTCGTGTATGGCTGCTCTTGTCTCTGACATCCTATGGGTCAGTGCATTTCTATATATATATTGCTGCCAGTGTTTGTGTGCAATTTAACCAACCCCAATGTTCAGGAAGTGCATGACTGCAGCCAGGTGTAGCATTTTGTGTTTGTGTGTGTGTGTGTATGTGTGTGCGTATGTTTGCATGTTTGTGTGTGTCTGTGTGTATGTGTGTGTGTGTGTGTGTGTGTGTGTGTGTGTCAGTTCTGTCAAGCTCAGCAGAAGCGGTCACTTCCCTATGCTGAGCTAGACCCCAGAGCACAAACAAACACACACCCTCACACACACACACACACACACACACACACACACACACACACACACACACACTCCCTGGAACGCGGCACCACATCACAAGCAGCTTCCTCTACTGTGTGGAGGAGAAGTTCTATGTTTGGGTGTGATAAAAGTTCTGTGAGTGTGTGTGTGTGTGTGTGTGTCTTGTGATGGATACAGCGAGACAGAAAGATAGTAAAAAGAGAGAGAATAAGAGAGGGAAGATAAATAGAGGGAACACATAAATTAAAGAGAGAGAACAAGAGAGATGAGAAAGAGGGAAAAGAAAAAAGAGATATGAGAAAGATGAAATAGAGAAAGAGTATGAAGAAAGGAAGAGAGTGAAGAAACAGAATGAAATAATGGATGGAAGAGAGAAAGAAAGAGATGAGGGAAAGAGAGAGAGAGGGAAAAACATACAGAGAGAAAAAGAGACTGAAAGAGAAGCTTAAAGAAAGCTCTTGTCCAGAAAGGAGGGATGAGAGGATGGATGAGGAGAAGAGGTGTGAAAGGATGAAGGAATGAAAGGATATGGAACAGCATTGTATCTCCTCAGCACAGCAAAGGGCAGGGCGTGTGTGCGTGGGTGTGGGTGTGTGTGTGTGTGTTGACAGCCCTTTCCTGTTACAGTAACACACCGACTGTAGCTCAGAGATATAAATGTGTGAAGATACAGCCAAGCACCATCACCTGACTAGTATTCCTCCAACCCATCAGTTAGTGTCAACTGCATCCCCTGTGTTCCCAGTGTTCCCAGTGTTCCCAGTGTTCCCAGGGTGAAAATATAATCTCATTTTATCAACACATATGTCTACTTTTCCCCCATAAACCCTCAAGCTTGCCTTGGAAGGTCTCTCTCTCTCTTTGTCGCTCTCTCTCTCTCCTATTACAGTGTACATGAGGGAAGTTGAGGGCTTTGCATGTTTTAACTTTACCTCAGTGTCCTTTATGGAGCAGGCCAGAAGTGAGACAGCAACACCTATATTTATCCCTTCCTCTTTCTCTCTCTCTCTCTCTCTCTCTCTCTCTCTCTCTCTCTTCATTCTTTCACTTACTCGGCCCTTTCCTTCCTCCAGAAATCAGATCAGAGCAGCTAGTCTCCACACCCGCCTCTGGAGATCGGAGCGCTCTGTCCTGGCCACTTCCTCCTGTGTGTGTGTGTGTGAGAGAGAGAGAGAGAGAGAGAGAGAGAGAGAGAGAGTAAGAGAGTGAGAGACAGAGAGAGAGAGTGAGCGGGGCGCCTGCCTGGCCGGAAAGCTGCCTTTCTGTTGTTGCATAACTGACTGTCGAATGTTCCGAGCCCAGCGCTGCGCCCATCCCCGGACCAGCTAACACCAAACGCCCCGCCGCAGTGACATCACCAGCCCCTGCCCCTCCCCGCCCCTCGCATCATTTAATTCAGTCCCACTATAAAACACCAGGGCTTATTATCTTAATACAACCAGGACGTGAGGGCACACTCACTTTTCGCAGATAAAATACAGTTCGGAAACGTGGTTTGAAAACAGGCGTGACACTTTCGTCAGCTTGAGACCAGTCAAAATAAACAGGAACCGAATCAAAGGTCACTTTAATGAGCTTTACAGGAGCAACAAATGCCCACAGTACTGAGACCTCCACTTATTTAAAGAGCCCATATCATGGTAGACTGAATTTGCCTTGCTATTGCCAAATAAATGAGTTTGATAGAGTACCAGTAAAGTTCTCTCATACCCTATCACTGACAGGTGAAGTGAAGAACATTGACGATCTCATTATAGTTGCACCTGTAAAGGGGTGGGAGATATTAGACAGCAAGTGAACAGTCAGTTCTTGAAGTTGATGTGTTGAACGCAGGAAAAAGGGGCAAGCGTAAGGATCTAAGTGACTTTGGTTAGGTGACTGGATCAGAGCAGGTTTTATGGGGTTTTTCTGGTATGCCGGGGTTTGTACCCACTTAAAGTGGTCCAAGGAAGGACAAACAGTGATACAAGAGCTAACGTAGCAGAAACAGCTGTAAAGGTTCATGCTGTTTGCTTTAGAAAGGTGTCAGAACACACAGTTAGTGAGACAGAGCTGTTTTGGTGGCACAAGGGGGACCCACACAGTTTTATTTGGGTGGTTTTATTCAGTGTACATGGAAACTGCAAAACAACCTGTTTTCCCTTTACTGTTTTTATGATGAGATTTTCATATACACACCTATTCCAACTGCCTACAGCAGTTTTACCCCAACCACAAGTATTTAATATATAAGGATGGTTTCATCCTGGTCTGTTTTCTAAATGAATTACAGAATAGAGTGACACAGTGACAATAGAGCTCTTTTACATACATCACTGCATGCATAGAAAAGAATATTCCCCTTCAGAATATTCACATTTTGTTGCTTTGCCACCTAAAATGAAGATGTAATAGCAACAATAGAAAAAAAATAGAATCACTGAGATGAATAAAGAAGACAGTGGAACCACCTTTTACTTTAATTACTTCCTTCGAGTTGGGATGCTTCTCGATCCATTTCCATGCAATATTTGCCTGCTCTTCTTTACAGAACTGTTCCAGCATGTTCAAATTGGATGGTAACCATTGGTAGTTTTCAAATAATTCCACAGATTTTCAATAAGGTTTAAGTCTGGGCCGCTATCTCAGGGACATGCAAAGACATTCAACTTTTTTTTTTTCTATTTTAAGGTGTGCTTTGGGTCATTGTCAGGTTGGAAGGTGAACCTTCTCCCATTGACAGCTTTTTGGCAGAGGGCAGCAGGTTTTCCTCAAGAATTTGATGGTACTTTACCATTCATTTTTCCTTCTGTTCTGACAAGTTTCCCAGTCCCTGCTAGAGAGAAAAACACCCCACAGCAGGATACTGCCACCACCATACTTTACCGTACTTGTGGTGTTCTTTGGATGGTGAGCTGTACTGGCTTTCAGCCAGATGCACTTTCTGGTGCTGAGGCCGAATTGCTTGGTTTTAGTCTCACCTTGAAGATTATGAGGCCTCAGAGTCTTCAATGTGTGTTTTGGCAAAGTTTAACTGAGACTTAATGCAGCCTTTCTTGAGGAACGTCCCTCTGTACAAGCCACATTTGTGGAGCACTAGGTGATACTGGTTTCACATTCACACAATGACCACTGTTTACCACAAATTCCTGTAACATTTTCAAAGTTGGGAATGGTCTCTTGGTAGCCTTTCTGACCCCTTTTCTCTTTTTTCCAGTTGGGAGCGATGGTCTGATCCAGGGAGGGTCCTAGTAATACCAAACACTTTCACCTTCTTAAATATAGTCTTTATTCAGCTCCTAGACAGCGATTAATTTTTTTTTGTATCCATCTCCTGACTTGTCCACAACTGTATCTCTTTATCCCTTTATCTTTTGGCAGTGCTTTGCTTTTTTATTGTTTTTTTTTGCACTACAAACCACTGGAATTCTCCGGGAAAAGTTGTTTGTAAATACACATTTACATTTAGGAGGAGGGATCCTTTATCTCAGTGATTCTGTTCTAATCTGAATAATATATTTCACTTGGATGTTATAAGTTCCATAGAGTAAGAACATGTACTATTGTAATAGGGGTGATTATTTTCTATACACACAGAATAAGACTTATAGGCACAGCCGTTTTTATTTTTACTCATTCTAAAGCATAAAGAGAGGCTAGAAAATAGAATGAAGAGTGTGGTACATTTATGCTACAGCCTCCTTACCTCCTCCATCCTAAAACCCATCAAGTGAAAACAAATGATATTATATTTAGTCACTGAAGCTTCTGTGTAATTTTCTGTTGAATATTTGCTCTGCTTTCCAGGTAGGGGCTATCATAATGAGTACACGAGCCCACTGACACTCTGAAGGCCTTGCTTGTAGACTAATCCCTGCAATAAAAGCTTTGTGTGCTTTAAATATCACAGGAAATTAGGCTAATTAAAGCAACCCCAGACATACACTGGCCTTTGGAGTATAGTTGTTTTCAAATTATCCACCAATGAAGTGCTCACAAGCACCCATACTGCTCAAGCCGCCCAGAACGATAAACACAGAGGCCATAAACACACACATTCATCCAGCACAGCAATCCTGGAGAAAGCGCTTCTTTCAGAGTGAGGCGCAGGTGGGCGATTTCCTCTGTCACTTCGTTCTGCTCATTACCTTTCTCTGTCTTATCAGATGCAGTAGCCCTCGGCCCGCCACTTGGCATCAGCACTTCCTATTGCGTCTGCACCCCCGAGACATTACGGCCGGGTCCGGCTGGCGTGCGGAGAGCAGTTAGATAAGGATCAAAATTACTGCGGTGACAAAAGCAGCCCAGTGTGTTCGTGTTGGCCTACATGCATCCCTCCACTGAGAGAGAAACACTGAAGGGGCACCATTGAGGAAGGAAAGAGAGAGAGAGAGAGAGAGAGAGAGAGACAGAGACAGAGAGACAGAGAGAGAGTTGGTGGAAAAAGGAAGGAGGGAGTTTATATGCCATAATCTTGATCTCAAGTTGTTGGTCTTGGGGTTTCTTTCAGAACAAGTAGTCTTGGTTCTGCTGAGCGCTGTTTCATGAAGCAGTTATTAGTTATTATGGTCTAGTCTGGTCTTGGTTTTAGTTTGGACATTAAGTTGTTTAGTCTGACCATGATTCAAAACAGTTTAGTCTTTGGCCTGGTTTGGATCTGAGTTCCAATCTTAAATGATTTGGTCACAATGCGGCCTAAAACACTCTAGGCTTGGTGTTGGCTTGGAATTCAAAGGGTTTGGCCTTACTTACATAAAATGGTCTCATTCTCATCTTTGGTCTTTGAAGTTTAATGTAAAATAGCATGAACTTAGTTTTAGTCTGGGTTTCAGATGTCTTATTGTGGTTTGAATACTCAAATTATACTCTTTGCTTGCATCTCTAAGAGTTTGGAAAATAGTATAATATTCGCCTGGGTCCATTATGCCTGACACCATGAACCTCTTTCTGAATGGGTATTGTTTGCATATTATTTGGTTGCTTTTGAAAACCTGACCTGAAAGTTCAGGTGTATTACACATAGCATATTCAGGATGCCGACAGATTAGACATTTGTACAGCACCTAGGCCTGTTTTGATACACACAATTAATACAAGCTTAATTCAAGTGTGGACCACAGCCCATTTGATTGATTTGCTCCAGAATCCAAGACATATAAGCAAGGAAATAAGAGGCTCAGCTACACCAGTAACTGGAGGATAATGAAAATATTAATTGACTGGCAAACTCCAGAGCCTCACCTGCTGTCACTGTTATTGAAAAGACTGAAGCGAACTGAAAGCTCAACATTGGGATAGTAGGGCCGAAGTCCAAACCCGGTAACTTGTATCTGTTGAGACAAATCAGGTAAGCTTGAGCTGGGAAATCACCATGATGGAGAAGAGGGTGGTAGTGGCCTAGTGGGTAGGATACATGCCTCTGGTCCAAGAGGTCATGGGTTTGAATCCTACCTTCAACAAACCACCACTGGGTTCCTGAGCAAGATCCTTAACCCCCAGTTGCTCCAGGGAGACTGCCCCCTGTAGTTAGGGAATGGAAGTCACTTTGGTTAAAATCGTCTGATAAACACTGTAAATGTAACCTTCCAGGACCAAAGCTGGACAAGCCTAAATTACTGTGTCGGAATTAGTTATTTACCTTGTTGGTTTCTCAGGAATCTGTTTCAAACACAAGCATATTACTCCAGAAGAACAATACAAAGAGGGGACATGCCTTTCTGTTTTATTTTGGGCTGGGGGCATGATAAAATGTAATGTTACAATATTTTCTAAATATGGGATGGTATCATAGTGTCTGCACCATGCAGCAAGCAACATATATTGAAGTTAGGTCCTGGATAATATGTATAGACTGCAGAATTACAGAATTAACATAACTAAGAACAAAAAATGTAAGGAATTTTATGGAACAGAATATCATCATTTATTATGGTGTAAAACATTCTAATCTGGCTCTTGGTCTTGGTTTAGATCTTAAAGTGGTTCAGTTTTACTTTGTTCTCAATGATCTAGATTTGGTCTTGGTTTAGATCTCAAAGGGTTTATTCTTGTAATCTAAATCTGTGTAGTACTGTGTAGCCTTTATTTGGTTTGGTATTCTTGTGGTTTAATGCCATCTAACACATTCTAGTCTTGGTTATGATTTGGATCTCAAAGCGTTCATAGTCCTACTATGGTCTAAAGTAATCTAGTCTTGTGTTGATTTACATTATAAAGAGTCTAAAATGGTGTAAACATGTTTTTGGACATCAAAGGGTTCAGTTGTCAGATGTTGTCAGGTATATATTTTATCTTGATTAAGATCTCAACATTTTTGGTATTACAGTGGTTTAAAATGGTTTAGTCTCAGTACTGGTTTGAATTGCTGATAGTCCAGTCTTACTTTAAAATCTAAAATATCCTAGACTTGGTCTTTGTTTGGATTTCAAATGGGTTTGATCTTATTGTGAGCTAAACCAGTCTACTCTACTATAATCTATGTCTTGGTCTGGGTCTCAATGGGTTTATTGTCAATTTAGTTAAGATAAGGCTTCATGTGTTCTCACCAACAAATCAGTTTGACAGTGTGACAAAAATATACTGATATTGATAGAAAATTGCCGAGCACTCTCGTAAATAACTGCACATTTTCTTTTCAGCTGCTGTAGCACTGAGAGCCACCAGTGACGCAAACAGTGCATTGAACTAATGAGACTAAAGAAAGAAAGAGCCAAACAGCAGCATCAAATCACCATCTGCCATAATAACTACCCATGGCTCTTTGATGACTGCATGACCACACCACACACTGACCACAGGGCCTGACCTGAAGGTCTGGTTCAAACCACAGGCAGAGTGTACATACAGAGATTAGATTACATGCAGCATGTAAACCACAGTGTACCCAAACAAGCCCCACAAACGAAGCAGCTCGGCTAAAAACAGAAGCAGTATCTCAAAGTCTGAATTTAGTCCAAATTTGTTTTATCAGTTTTATTTTTATAGCTAGCAATTTGAAATGGTGTCAAACTGTCAGAGTATTTGTTACATAGTATATGTACCACTATGTGCTATATTACACATTATTCTTTATACAGTTTCCTTACATTATGTGCTGTATTTGCACTTCTGTGTACTGCACTTCCACCATACACTGTGTACTGTATTTGACACTATAAATACATACTTTTCTAGTATGGTATGTACTGTATTTTACACTATACTGTATGTACTGCACCGTACAAGGGCCATGGGATGGTGGCAACATCACATTTTGTTGCCTTTTGTGAAAATGTAAGGTTTTGTTGACATGGAGGAGGAGGTTTTCTAACCTGACAAAGTGGGGTCAAGTCTCTCCTCTTGTTTGAAAAATGTGGTACTGTGATTCTGATCCAGTGGTTAAGTTTAAAGGCAGTGATTGGTGGTGCTCTGATCCAGTGGTGCTGGGCATTGTCAGGTTGACAGCACTGTCAGTATTGACCAATCACATACAGTGTTGGGGGCAAATGTTTTACCACCCTTCCTACAGTGCTGCCCTAAACAATTGCCTAGTTCGCCAATACTGCAACCTGTTACACCTAGGGTCCATGTAGTCAGGGTTGTGCTCGAACGCATTCAATGAACGGCATTCATTGAACACGTTCCTATTTTTCGTGAACACTGAACTGAGCGAGTCAGTTTACAAATTATGAATGTAACCGTGAGTGACGTTCACTTTCGCGAGACTGAACACAGATCACGTTGGGAAGTTCGGCTCTTTTCAGAGAGCCGGCTCTTGTGGCACGGCTCCCAAACGGCTCTGTTTATTATCATCTGTAGCCTCATATTTTAGCCCAAATTGGCAAATATGAATGCTTTGTGTGTTGATAAAAAGTGGGGATTGGC
>JBBPCY010073718.1:0-10132 GCA_037974405.1 Brachyalestes nurse | reverse complement strand
TATAAAATCTTAGTTAACCTTTCCAAAATTCTTTATATGTGACAAATTCTTTCTTTGTAACTTTGTATGTGACAAATAAAAAATCCTGAATTTCTTTATCTAAATCTTGGTCTAAATCTATTATTCACGTTTTTATCAGTTTTATTTTATAAATGGTCTGTTAGAGGGACTACATAAATGTGTTATTAGAAGTAATTGTTATTGTTTTTAAAAACCTCCTTTTCACTGCTTTGACAACTGCTGTCTTTGTTGTTGTTGTTGTTGTTTACAGTTTGAACACCCCGGGTAATTAAATCACTGTTTTAACATTAACCTTTTTTAACCTTAACCTTTAATCTTATATAATTTTTAATTATTATTGAATTTTTTATGATCCTTTTAATGAAAGGTTTGTGAGGACCTGTACAAATGTATTATTGGTAGTAATTGTTATACATTAATTAACATTGTGCGTAAATCATTATACACTCAGACCCTGTGTTCAATGTTCAGTAACCTCTAATAGACCTGCTAATGCGGTTTCTTACTCTGTATGACTCACTGTTCTCTATAAACATGGACTCAAGTGTTTCGGATTTGATGCTGTATTGTGTTTGATGCTCTTCCTTCAGGTGTGATGAATCATTTTCTCCATTCCTGTGTGTATATGTGTGTGACTTTGTGTGTATATGTGTGTGTGTGTGTGTGTGTGTGTGTGTGTGTGTGTGTGTGTGTGTGTGTGTGCTAAGATGCTGGGAAGCGATGGAGAATAATCCAATAAGCTCAGGAGTGGGGAGATAACTTCATTGAGCATTCGGAAATATGATTCACAATCACTGAAAACCCTTCAACCCTTCCAGACCTTCCAGACGAACACCTGTAGACACTGGTCTGGTATTTCATCGCAGTGAGAGTCAGACATAATATCAAGAATTCAGATATCTGTGGAAAGTTGAAAGCAAAAGTTCAGCAAGTAAATTAAATTCACACAGTTTCCCTCTTAGTCTGATTTAGAGCTGGGAGAAATGCAACACCCCTTATGCAATAAACCTCAACTGTTTTTTTTGTTGTTGTTTTCTCATATGTGAAATGTTACAAATGATTGAATAGTGCAAATGTTAATCACATCCCATTATCATCTGCTGCTATTTAATTGCATTTACTTTGATTCATATTCTTATTTTTGAGTCACTTTCATTAATAATTCTGCATCACTGATCTGCTTGTACAGCACTCTAAATCCTCACACAGCAGTGTTACAGTGTTACAGTTTATCTCGTTACAATAATGTCTAACTGTGTTGCACTATTGCTTATTGTCTATTTTCTTTTTTTGAATTCTATATTGTCTTATTTTGTTTTTCTATTGTGCTGAGCATGCTACTGACAAAGTAATTACCCTTGGGTTCACAGTTCTTATCTTATGGTGCCGGCCACATGACTTAAATACTGCTAAGTGTAGAAAAGGACCTGTGTGCGTTTTTATGTTGCACATTCAGAATCAAACCATAGTCAGCAACAAGCAGAACTTTAAGTTCAAGTTAGAGTTCTTTTTTCACCTGACTGGAGGCAAAATAACAGCCATGCTTAATGATTTAAATGTCTTCTTAGTTGTTCATTTTAAAGCATTCAACTGGACTGATTTGGTTTCTTTCTTAATAGTTGGCTTGAATTACTGGCTTATATGTAATAGCAATGTTCTGCAGTCCCATACTCATACTGTGTCCTAATCAGGTTTTATCCACATGATATCTGGACAGTATTCTGATCAGGTTTTAGTCCACATGTGTTTACCCTGAATACTCAAAATACTCCAATTATGACCACGTGGCAAATATGCAACAATCAGTCTCCTTATTTTTCTGTTCTGTTCTGAAGAAAAGCCCAGTTTTCCAGCAACACTTATAAAGTGTTTACAAGAAGACTAGAATTATGATCTCCTATGTCTGTTTTTTTGTGAGACTGAAAACATTCACTATCTTGTTTGTTAGGTGTCTTAGCTTAACACAAAGCTTTTTTCTTGGTAGAGCTTGAAAATATCAGAATGCCAGATAACTGTGGTGATCCCAGAGGAAATTGTTTATGCTGTGACTAAACAGACACACAGAGATGCAGAGACAAGTACAATATCAAATATAATAAAGTCAAAATAAAACTTTCCAGAAAATACTCTGTACTAAATACACTATACTATATGTTTGAATTGCAGTTGTCATTTCTCCTGTAAGGCACACCCACTTATAGCAGCTCACACTAATTTCTGCTTTAAGCTACACTCACTTTTTTATTTAAAAGAAGGTATTTTAAATGTTGTAAATTGTAAATGTTACAAATAAATGAAACAAACATTTTAAAGTTTTAAGTTTTAAAAACCAAGTTTATGAAATAGAGAAATATATATATATATATACACACACACACACTAAATAAACAATTTACATACAGTGAGGAAGAGAGTCAAGTGAGGTGCAGTAAGATAGTGAGGTAGAGAGGCAGGTGAGGTACAGTGAGGTATAGAGACAGGTGAGATACAGTGAGGTAGAGAGACAGGTGAGGTACAGTGAGGTAAAGAGACAGGTGAGATGCAGTGAGGTAGAGAGGCAGGTGAGATACAGTGAGATAGAGAGACAGGTGAGGTACAGTGAGGTAGAGAGGCAGGTGAGATACAGTGAGATAGAGAGACAGGTGAGGTACAGTGAGATAGAGAGACAGGTGAGGTACAGTGAGGTAGAGAGGCAGGTGAGGTACAGTGAGGTAGAGAGGCAGGTGAGAAAGTTAAAGTTGTCTGATGTTCTGAGAATAGAAGCTCCTCCTCAGTCACTCTGTTTAGACTGGAATACTTTTATAAGCATGTTCTCCCCCAGTAGGTCTTTAGGTGTAAAACGGGGTAGGCCATGGTCTGAGGCAGAGTGCAGGAAGCCTGTGCAGGAGCGGAGAACTCTCGGGAAGAGTCTAGCTCTGCTTCCTTTTAGAGTAGAATAGGAGGAAGCGGTGGGTGTGGGGCAGCGCTGCTATTTTGTTGTGGAAGCCGAAGCCCTGGACGAGCTCACCAGCAAACCAGCACTGCGAGGACAATAACGGCAGCGGCAGCAACATTCCACTGCCTTTTACTGCCTCTAGGAGCTGGATGGGGTCGAAGCTCTTGCTCAACCCAACACATTCGTGAGAAGCGTTTTGCTGCCTGATTTATGTCCCGAAAAAACTGAAGAACTCCGAGGTTGATCTTTAAATAGAGTCTGTTTTCCATAATTATGTCCCTAATTCTAATTCGTGTCCATCTGAAGTATAACCCAAAGGAGGAGGGAGAAACGTCTCTAAAGTGAAGTTAGAGCCCTTGTTTTCGGGTTGTCACTCACTCTGACACTTTTCAAGCCTTTGAGAGAGAGAGGGGTTACAGGGAGCACTGAATGTGAAGGGGGCGCAAATGAGCAAAGACAAGCAGGACCTCATCAGCATGCTGCAGGAGAGATGGTGTGTGTGTGTGTGTGTGTGTGTCTGTGGTGGGGTAGATGTGTTTGTGGAGGTCAAGTGCAAGTGCTTCTACAGATCGACTGAACCTGAGAAAGAAGTGAATAGTTGTAAAAAGCAGAATAGCTGACACTTCGTTGCTGTTGTTGTTGGCTAAATTTCGCTAATTTGTCCAGTTATCTGTTTTTTCATCGACCAGGTGAGTATTCTCGTACTGAAGATGGCAGAGATGTGCATCTCGATGCGATGACGACTCCACTTTGTCACACGGCCCAGCGTTAAAGTGACCGCGTGCGGTTGAAGCCACTTTGTTTACACCATGTTTATGGTCTGCATGCATTTATTCTTAGTTTCCAACACCAGCCTGAGCCAGTTTTCCTTCAGCCAAATGAGGCAGAAGTTTCTCATTCTGTTGTTTCCAAAGCAGATAATGTAAACAGAGCTGTTGAAGAAGTGTGGCTAGCCGTCGCATGATTGCAGACTCGGACCTCGAATGCTAGGGGGCAGCATACACTCCCCGTCAAACGGTTTTGCACACCACCATATCCATTTATTTAAGATTTTTATTCTTGTTAAACACAATTGAGTGCGCAAGAATAATTGAAAATATGTAAAATAAAATAGGTTTCCTTCATCCGATGAAAGAATCTGTAACAGTGCATGTCTGACTCCTATTACCTGGTTGTGTAGTGATGCAGAGCCAAATTCTAGACTTGCCTTTAACTTTAAACACACTGTGTTATCACTTAATAGTTCACTAAATATCTAACACTTTGTCTGATGATCCACATTATATGTCAGTAGAGTTTGTTGGTTCACGTTTGGGTATGCTACTCTTTAGTCAAAAGTATTGCCACCCCTCTAGTTATGAAGCAGCATCGGAACCCCTGTCTTTTTTACATTACCCTCACCCGAGAAACCATAGTAACCACCTAGCAACACTTTAGCAGCCAATACAGTTACCATAGCAACCGACAGGCTGAACCTTAACAACCACCCGCACTGCCAAGGAAACCAACTGTAAAACAACCAGTTACCACAGCAATGACACAACCAAACTTCAGATTTTCTCACGGAAATATAATCTATTTTTAATCACAATTATATTCAGTGTTTTTTGTAGGTCAGTAGTGATAAATAAAATGTGACATTTTCTGGCCAATAAAGGAACTCAAATGATGCATGTATTTGTTAGCAATTAAATAATAATGAGTGTATTTTTAGTAAATATTAGATGAGGAACATCCAAATGTAGCAAAAAACTTTTGACTGGTAGTGTAACTGCAGACTGGTGTTGGGGTAAAATGGACTTTGTCGCTGAAATCATTAGTTCGACCCCTTTTAGCAGTGAAATCATATGAGGTGTAGCAGAGTGCAGTGGAGTGAGGCTTCGCAGACGAGACAGGCGGGTCGGTGTCATAGCAGTGAACCTGCTGCTTCATTACTGTGGGTTCACTGCCCCAGGTCAGCTCTAATTGAGTTCCAGTGACAGTGGGCACTCTTGAGAAGGCCATTTACTTCTGCCTGGGCTCCCTAGTGTGGCTCATTCTCGACCCGCTTTGACGCCCCCCGCAGACTTCTGTGTTGGCACAACAGCCGCGTCCAGACCAGAGCGGGTCTGTGGGAGGGGGCCGGGGGGCCGGGGCGCTGGAGAGGCCCTGTTGCTGCCCAGTAAACAGACAGAAAAGGCGCTGGATGTTTGCAAGTAAAGTTGCTGTTGTTTTTCCAGAGAAGTTCTCACTCCTGATTCTTTTGATGGCAGTTTCTACCATGACACAAGAGCTCTTTGTCTCTTTGTCATTCAGATCAAGCGTTTCATGGGTGAAAGCGCCTGCATCGAGTGGACGTCTACATCCCGCCTGTTTTTCTCCCTCCTCGCCTTTCTTTGAATCTCATCTTCTGAAGGGAGGTAGTGAGTCTTTTGGCATTCCTTGTCCTTGTTCCATACGGTTGCTATAAGGGGCGGCGTGGTACCACTTCTTCATGCTCAATACCGGTACTAATACCACAACCTCGATATCGATACCAGTCTGATTCCGTCTCTTTTCTGTTCTTCAACAACTAAGCTGTTAATAACACATCTGTCTTAATCTGAAACGGATGCCTACATCCTCCAGGGGGCGCCGTGTATGTTATAAAATTCAAGTTTTTTGCCATATAGTGCCCAGTGTGTCTATTATGGAGTTCTGCACACATGGCTGAATCTCCAGGGGCTGTTTGTTAGACATGTTTTACGCTGTTTGGGTGCAGGAGTCTCAGGACTTAGACCTGCTGCTTGTCTGTGCTACTCATGTGCTCATCGGTTGATCAGAGTTTAGTTCAGCGTTTAGGTGATCTTTCAGGATTTTTCTGATATGAGATCTAGTGATTTTGGCCTGTACTGGACTGATACTGATACTGAGTATCAGAATGGCGCACACCTAGTTTCTATGGCTGTGTGGGTCAGGCCGGCAGGGACTGTGGAAAGCGCGCCACCTTGTTGCTCTCCCACACTTCAAAGGGCTTCTCCTGTCCGTCATCAACCGCTTCCAAATTCTACGAATCTGCTATTCCGCCCGCATCCATTTGTAGCCCTTTCCCTGATCAAAGACGGGGGCCTTTGCCGTGTTGTGAGCTGAGGATTACGCCAGATGCAGATAGAAACGCGCGCCGACTCGCAATTCCGAGATTAAACAAGCAGCGAGAGGAAGGTTGCGGGTTGGACCCGGTCCCAGTTTTCGGCCGTGCCAGTACTAATGTTGACACTGAGACATGAGGAGGATAAAGAAATGGTTGGGCATCAGTGCGGCGCTCTCTGGAATCCCTTCTTATTTTGGTAGGCCGCTCTGCCAGTAAGGGCTGGTAGTGCTGTGGGATTTGATAAGGAACTTGTACCTCCCTGCTTTGGGGAAGTTCTAGAAGAATCTCAGTCTATCTTGTTTTTGTTAGACAGCATATTGTTCTTCGAGCAGCTGGAACATCCTCTTCTGAGAAGTTGAGCCATAGTTACGGTCTCTGGAGCAACAGGCGTCTGGGAAGATCCTCGCTCAGACTCTTCTCCGGACCGGATGCCAAAGCAGCAGCCTACAATACCCTCTTCCCACGGGCACTAAAGCCATGGTTCCGTCTCCTCACTGACTCGGGCACCCGAATCTTACAGCAGCCGCGGCATGTTCTTCTGCATAAGAATGCATGCTGGGATGGAGTCCAGCAGTTAAGACGCAACTCGCTGTACATGGAGTCTGAGAAGTCTTTCAGACTTTCTGTTGTGTTTTTTGGAAACTTTGTTTTAAGGCACAGATGTCTTACAAATGTCTTACTCTGTCTAGTGACTGATTATTCATGAATCCTCTGATGAACCTTAACTTTGTTATATCAGTAGGGAATATTGGTGGATGGTGGATTGGTTTCACTGGTAAATGAAAGGGCTGGATTTGTCGTGGCTTTCTCCTGTTTCACCCTTACAGCAGCCTGGAGGTCAACGGTTATTACATGCTCTTCCCTGCCTAACTGTGGGCCCTGGGACAACTTCAGTGACAAGATGAAATAATGCCTATCCCCTTTAGACAAAATACCCCAATCTGACGAATCGAAATTCCTTGACACTCCCCCATTCAACAAAACAAAATTGTTCATAACTTGAAATGAAAGTGCCTTGCCACCCTCTGATCGACAAATTGAAATTCCTCACCACCAAATCATTCTACAAAAAAATGCTCGATCCCCTCTGGTCGACAAACCGAGCCCCCGTGTCTATTGCTTAATCACTTGCCCATTGCCACACTGAATCTGTTGATCCACAGCACACACTGAACTTGGTGAGTTTCCGATCCTGTGCGCTTCTCCGCCTCCTTTTGACCTTTCTCCTCTCTCCGTTCCTTTTCACTGGAGTACAAGGGCTTTAGGGGCTGCACCAAATGAAGGAATCTGGGAGAAGAGGTTTGGTTTGGCCTGTTTAAAGGCAAGGGTTTGTGCTGCGTCCATACAGCTTGTTAATGGGACTCCTCAGGCATTGTAATGTTAATCCAGCCCTTAAGGCCCGGAGAATTCTAGACCCCAGACAGTGCTGCACTGTAGACTTCCTCTCGCTCCTCCCCCTTTTCTCTCTCTCTCTGTCTTTCTTTTACTTGTTTTTAACATGCATACCCGCACCGCACAGCCAAACCTCTCCAGTCTTGGCACCCTGCTTGGCGCTTGACACCATGCCCTTGCTGCCTAGTCACACTCCCGGAAAGCTTTGGAGTCCATTTTTTTGTTGAGAGTGTGTTAACCTCTTACCACGGAATGTGTTTTTTTGTCCATTACATTATTGAGCTTAATGTACACTTACCACTCAAAGGTTTCTGCACACCACAGGTTTTTTTACCACTTATATATTTATTTCATAAACTGTAGATTTTTATTCTTGTTAAACACTGGAAAGTTGTTACGTGAACAGCTATAAATCAAAACATGGCGAATAAAGCGAGTTTCCTTTATAAGATGATGAATCTCTAACTGACATGATGCAGAGTCAAATTCTAGACTGTCCTTTAACTTTACAATGCACTCGTAAATGACTTCATTCCATTGGCTGTCACTTAGTAGCTCATTAAATGTCTAACACTTGTCATATTGTACATTTACCAAAGAATATTAGGTGTATTAGGAACATGTAAACGCAGAAAATCTCGACGTGTGCAAAAACCTTTGACTGGCAGTATATCTTGACTCTTTTTTGTTTCGTATGAAACACTGTTTATGAAATATCAGACCAAATGGGAGGTCTTTGTTCTGATTCGATGACACTGTTGTCCTTTTCTGATGACTGTAGCTGTAGATTTACAAGATGCCCAGAATTCGTCTCCTGACTCTGTGCTGCACTTCACCAGGCCAACACCAGGGGGAGCCATTGAACCACTGGTGCTGCAAGTGGTGGGGAAAGTTTCGGAAGAGAATGTGAAAGGACACACTGCAGTGTGTGAGATCACATCAAAAACATCGTTCTGTATCACTTTAGTACTGATCTCAGCGGGGCGTTGTCATTTTGATTGCAATTACATCATCTTATGACCTCCTCCTCCTCCTCACACACAGTCTCACACAGACAGACAGACAGAAACACACACACACGCACACTCCTGTGCCTGCTTTCTTTACAGTCGACCTTTTGTTAGTGTGCTTAAAGAGTACAACGAACTTTACTGCGTCTATTTAGTTCCCTAATCGGATAAGAAGGACTGACGGGAACTTCTGGAACTTTGCGTGTGCTTTATTTACACTCTCCTGTAACTCTTTGTCAAAGAAAACATCAAAAAAGAGAAAGATCAAACAGCTTATCTGGATTGTCAGCATCATTACCGCAAAGAAAAAGACTCTTAGATCCGGTCACGAGTGCGCCAGGCACCCCCTGCATCACATGAGGATTTGTCTCTGCTTTCAGGAGCACCCTCGGATTAAAAAAAAATAAACGATACGCTACTGTTTCAACATTTTACTAATGTAACAATATACACTGTCAGTGCAGTTTAATGGATGTGAAAGTTTCTGTTCGAGTTTTATCAAAATGACCCCCCTCGCATTTATCACCGCAGCACAGCTTCACTACGTCCTTTCAGCAGTTTTTGGAAATAACTTGTGTCCAAACCCTCCCAGCACCTTTTCAAGCTGCAAACAGTCCTGTCTCATTTGCTGGAGCTCATTTGGAACTTTTGGGTCTCCAGCTCATCCCTGCAGCTCAATGGGAGAAAGATCTGGAGACTGTAGCCAAGACATCATTGTCTAAACTTTCTGCTTTTATTTGCACTGAATAGTTTTGGCACAATTTTGAAGAATGATTGGGATCATTATCCTGTTAATGAATGAAATTTTGTCCAATGATCCAAAAACCAGAAGGAATTGCGTGATGTTGAAGAACTGAGTGATACTTTTCTTTTTTCATGATCAAACACAAAGTAAATGTACTAAAGACAGAGCTGGTATGTCTCTTTAAAAGAGGCTAAATAATGTGTTACTACAGACTATGAACTGTTGAAAAGATTGGTTTGAGATATTTCTGATGTTTTCTTGTAATAAAATGTTGAAAAAGCAGCATATTGTTTAGTTGTATAAAAATTCGAGGGTGGGTCCGTTCTTCTGGCCTGGTGTGTATATACACACTCTCTATCATAAGCCCTGCAAATGCGCTGCTAATTCCCATCGGCGGCTCACAATGAGGCTTTCAGAGGAAGTCTGAGCCCCTTGGCCTAAATACTGGAAAAATCTTGAAGGTCATGATATGAGCAGGCACACCATCACCAAAGCATATTTTTTCATCCTGTTCGGAAAAGGTCTTGATTTCTGAGGCGCAGGTGAGGCATGTACCTTCGGTCAGGGCTGTGGTTTGGTCAAGAGAATTGTATCACAGAGGTAAGCGAGCGTTCAGAGTAAACGAGTGAATCCATCTATGCTGGTCAGATGCAATACTGATGGTTTATCTTTCTGCAGATTCTGATGTGTGTGTGGCACTGCGTGGTTTTCCTTCATCTGTAGGTTGAGACCTTATAACTGTGGCTTCAGTCTCTCGTGGATTTTTTCAGACTAATAATTGTTCGCTGAAACCCCCGCACTTTTGCGGAAACCGCAGATATCCTCCGCATTTTGTTTGCTTTTGTGACGGCTGGGCCTCGTCCGCCACGCCCCCTCGTCCTCGTGCTGGATTGTTTATATTTGGGCGGGGACGAGGGGGG
>JBBPCY010073717.1:0-10134 GCA_037974405.1 Brachyalestes nurse | reverse complement strand
GAGAAATTCTGAGGCGCCATTTTGTTTGGAGACACCTTATCTTTACCACAAAATTATAAACCAATAAACACTGAAATGCCGCTTCCTTTCCATTCATACTGAGGACAAGGCTTCGGTGAACCGCATGAGGAGTCGAGTTGGAGGAGTCGACACTTTCCAGCGTTTAACGAGAATAAAAAAAAAAAACTATTAATGTGGTAAAAACCTAATGGTGTTAAAAAGTCTTTTGACTGGTAGTGTAATGACTCTTAGCATACAACCAGAACACCTGAAAACCAGTTTGAGTGACGGTGAAGGTGTTCGTATAGGGACTCTCATACCTTTGAGGAACTGAAGACGACTTACAAAGAGGAAAAAAAAGGCGAAAGTTGAACCATGATGTTGCAAAATTGATTATTTCTTACCACAGACGTCTCAAAGCTGTAACTGCCAACAATGGCGTCACAAAGTAAAGTGGCCCCTTATAGTCACCACAGCACAGCACACAGTGTGAAGAGCATGACATTCATTCTCAGTATTTAATCCATCCACCATAGTGAAGCAGCGGGCAGCCAGGAACACAGCACCCGGGGAGCAGTGTGTGGGGACCTCAGAGGTGCCACAAGCAGTCCTGGGATTCGAACCCTGTGAACCTCCCTAAAAACCAGAACACCGGCTGGACCAACTTCTGGTTCCACCGAGTTACAAGTTACAAAAATGTAGCTTGTTTCCCTTCACTCTACTAAAACTGTTCAGTCAGATCTACAGTGAGGTTCAGATTACTGGGAGACTGAACACTGACCCACACCAGCTCATCATTTCCTTTTTATGGTGAATCACTTCAGCTTTTAATACAAAAAACCTATAAATAACTAATACTAGTAAAAAATAAATCCAATTTGATCTGAGATCTGTTTGATCTAAAATCTTTCCCCAAACATAAAGAATTTTCTTGTAGGACCAATATTTTAGCATGCAAGATTTCTGTTCTCTTTAATAATAATTCAAAGATTTTCTTGGTTTATTTGGATAAAAGAATTCTTTTCAGTACAAACTGAATTGTTACTTTAGATATATTAGTCTATTTAAAGTAAATTCTTACATTTGAAGTATAAAGCTGTAATTGTCACCAGTGGTAATTACAAAATGTCAAATTGTAAATGTCAAAATGTGATAAAATGTTCACATTAAATTAGAATTCATCTGAGTAATTGTTCCTCAAATTAAAATAAAGTGGGAAATCACATGAATTCTTACTAGTAAGAAATTCAAAATCTTGCACGATAAAAGGTAAAAAGGTAATTCGGTAATCATAATTTTTTTTGTGACTGCTAGAGTTATTTAACATGTCAGATTTCACTTTGTACTAATGTTAACTTAGCTTGTTTATGATTCTTTTTTTATGAATGACCATATACAGCAAGTCATTTTTATTGGTTCCCTTGCTTGTCTGTTAAAAACCACCAGATGGCAGTGATAAAACACTTCAGAAATAAAGCAGCTGATCTGATGAAATCTCAGAATTTGTGAGCTTACTTCTTTACTTTGGTTTGATAAATGAAGCCAAAGTAAAGAATGGTGAGGGTCAGATGCTACAAGTGTTTGTCCAGAGCTGGAGAAAACAAAACAGAACTCTGATATCATGCAGATCTTAGTACAAGATCAAAAACATAAGCACTGATTTTCAATAATACAAGACTGTACATAAACAGCTGTTTTTTTAAAGTGATTAAGCTGAACAGTACTGCACAGGACTTGCTGGGACCTAACTGTGTTGATCGTTCAAGTAATTTAAGTGTTTAATGCTCCAATGTAACATACAGGGGGTCCTCGGGTTACAACAGTCTCAACATACATTTCGAGTTTACGACGGTCATTTGTACTTATCAACTTTGTCATTGAAATAGTTGTGTGCGGTGGAAGATGTTGTGTTTCTCTGTGGCTTAGTTGTGTTTTTATGTTTTTAGAACTGTGTTAGGATCGGTAAGTGACTTTGACTAGTGTGTTTCGACTAACACCAAAATTCGGGTTACGTCACCATCGAAGGAACGGATCTGCCCCCTGTAGTTTAATGCCCTAATATAATATTAGTTACCAGCTTTCAGTCAGCAACAAAACACAAACACTTTTACACACCACAGCCAGTGAAACTGCTTAATATTTAAGTTGCATAATATTTCAATTGACCATTAGTCATGAGGGGGTCACAGTGTTGTTCCTGATGAGAGTTTTAATATCACAACAGCATGCGCGGATTATATTACTTTATTAAAGAAAAATAGGCAATCTGGACTATTACATGTGTAGCTGAGTTTATCTCGCATTATTGAGGAGGCAAAAACTAAATTCAAGCCTTACATTTGCTTGTATAAAATGGAATGTCTCAGCACCAAACATAGAGATACACCAGTATTTCTTCTGGACATCTCAGACAATACATGGGTTTTTTTCCTGATTTGACACAGCAAGCAAATACCAAGCCCTTGTGACTCGTGTCAGGGGGGAAAATGTCCAGTGACTAGGGTCCCTAACATAAAAAACACCAGATCCATTTAATGCCACGACAGAAGGAGACATTCAGCAGCTCTGCGAAACTATTTCCTCCAATAGTGTGCCAATAGTAAAACAGAGGACGTCAGTGAGAAACTGCATAATTAACATGTAATATAAAAGCAGTATTAAAATAACAATGATGTTGATTATGCACAATATGGACAACATACTAGTATTACAGTAATATGGCAATATATTGACTAAAATAGAATTAAAAGGCATTGGTGAATCAAAAAAGTGACACAGTTAAAAGTTGGCCTACATTATTTTAACCCAGTAATTCACTTCTCTTGGGTTAAAGGAATACCAAACAATAAAAACCCATCTTAAACTGTGATTGGTCAAGATTCTAACAGAACATTTCCATTATTTAGAGGGTTATAAAAGATTATATGAGGTCAGTATTGCAATAATGATAACAAACAAAAGTCCTACGTCTATTCAAACCGTTCCACTGAGTATGTTTTCCTAAAGCATAAACTGTGCCTTTAAGGACTTGAAGTATCAAATATTTTGTTTTAAGAATGACCACGTGAAAAAAACGCATGGGCTGTCTACAGGATTCTTCATTGTGTGTGTGTTTTTTTTTTTTTAAACCATTCAGGCATAATTCCACATGCGCTGTAAAATTTAACTCCTACAACTTTGTTTTAAGACCTTCCCACCCCTGCTGTATATTATTACATCAAAGACTATAATGGCTGTTACGCCATTATGTTTACTCAGTGAGCAAATCGGACAATAAAGCTATACGTATCAGTTTTACAGTTGTGTCGATTACATAAAAAATACAGTTCTCAAGAGTGTATTTCTCTTAATGATAATGTATTTCTAACTAACTGTGTAGTTACTATGTAGTTCTCTAAATATTAAAATCAGTATTCAAATTTCGTGGGCTTAAATGGGTGACATACATAATAAAAGTTACAAAAAGAGCCTTCATTCATAGCTGTGACTGGTGGGAAAAAAACCTGAAATGTATTAGTGGTGTCAGAGTTCAGCATGTGAAAATGGGATCGACCAGTGGGAGCAAATTCCAAAAGTCCACTGTGGAGGAGCCTGAGGGTCTGTCATGCCTCCTCTGCTGTATATATACGGTACATCAGCGTGACGATGGCTGCAGCGAGGGCGGGTATCAACCAGTTGGACCACCAGCTTCAACAAAAGACAAAACACATACACAGAAATGTCACTATTTCATCCTGAATGAACACAATCCTTGCACACTTTTAATAATACGATCCTTATACACTCTGGAATGGGTTTGGTGCAACAGAAAATAACCCTTTTTGTTCTCTAAAGCTTGTGGGCTAATTTTTTGATGTACCAAAATACGTGACCAAGATTTTTTTCCACAAATAAAGGTCTTTAAGACTTTGAAAACCAATTAAATATTTTTATTCTGTCTTTCTGTGCAGCCCAGTGGTTAGGACCTCTGCGCATTCTTTTGGAATGGTCCTTTTTAAAGAAACATTTTTATTATCTGAGATGTGATGTAGAGAACCTCCATATAATATAAAGGTTCTATATCAATTAGGGTCCAATCAATACAAATTTTGATACCAATCTTAATTTCAAGGGTCTAGAAATTCCAATTACTGATAATATTGGCCAGGAACACTTTAAATTCATATTTTAATTTTTATGCTCAAACAGTTTATGTAAATAGTACTGTACTGATTAGATTGTCAGTTGTAATTTGTCACTTTTTAAATTCAAACAAACAGCAAAAACTGACATATATACTGTAGCATTATTGGTTACTCAGTATCCTCTGTGGTTTTGGTTCCTCTTATTTTTCATTTGTTTTCTGTGTCATAATGTATTTTTACAAATTTATAATGTAAATTTGTGTTCCATGGACAAAAAAGGTGCATGATCAATACTGGTCTATATTATCACCAGCCAATGTATCTGGAATCTAAAACCAATGAACGTTTTTTTTCTTTCTAGAACCATTTGTCCAAGCCAAACCCCATTCAGGAACTTTTATTTTTAGTAGTGTAAGCATGTCTATCAGGCCTTGGTATGACTGCCAGCTTCTGCTGAACCTGAGAGGAACAACTTATTGCGAAAGTTTGAGGCTTACAGTCAACATCTACTAAGTAACTGTCCATGTGAAGCAATGAGTAGGCATGTTCTTTCACAAAAGAGGAAATCCACAGAATGAACTGAGATTCTGTTGACCACCGAGGTCATTAACAGTCACCAAAAACCAGGCAGAACTGCACAGTCATGGTTCATAAACATGACTATTTCACTTTGAAGCTGAAGCTAAAATTCAGTTCCATTTGACCTACCTTGTGTTTTCATGGACTGTTGTTACAAGTGATTCCTAAAAAAGAGAAAACAGTATAAACAACATGAACATTATTAGTGCTAAGGAACCCAATCCTAGTTCTGTGGTTACTTCAAAAGTACCTCAGTTTAGGGTGATCACCACTCTAATACCCATTTTAAACTTATAACAGGCTTGGTGATGTGTTGAATTGACTGAGATGTGTTTTAACAGTACATATTCTAACAGTACATGTGTAAATCCCAATATTCAGGTGGTATTTCTAATAACTACATGTCATTTCATGCATATCGTAATAATAATAAAACCATCTATTATTCATATTTACATACACATGTATTTAGAATGCAGCCGTGCATGTTCACTGTACAGTCATTATGTCATTTGTGATATTGTGTATTTACAGCACTCAGTCAGTGTAATGGTAGTACAAGGCCAACTGAGAAGCATTCATTCATGGTACACTTTTATGTAAAACTGTTTTGTAGGTAGAGGTAAGAACATTCAAGTTACATACTGGTGGTTTGGCAATCTTGTGTCTGTCATCCTGGAAAAGAGAGAGAAAAAGAGATAGAGAGAGAATGAATAGGGGTGGGTGGTGTTGACAGAGACACAGGGTCAGTGTCATTTGTCACCAAATGTCCTTCAGATGATCCAACATGAGAAAGAGCTCTTCCAAGGTATAATGCAGCGTACAGCTTTAGAAATGATGAGGGTTTAGAAATGTTTAGAACACCTATAATTAAAATGTCACCAAGTGTACTTTGTTTTAACGTCCTGTTTAGTAAGCATCATGTGTATTTATTTTCTATTCTGCACTTGTCTCACCCTGTCATGTATCTGCACTTTATGTATTTCTGTTTAATGAGATGCTGTTGTATGTTGCATGTTGCACCACATAACTGAAGAACAACATTTCATCTCAACGCAAGTTGACTTCAACAAAGTCCTTTTAGGCCCAATAAAATGGTCGAAAATGGCGACACCTGGTAGCACCTCAATTCCCACAAATGATGTGAAATATCTGCATCAGGCAAAGCTAAATCCCCCCAAACCCAGATGTTTGTCTAGCACAGCAACACAAGGCCTAGTCATCTGCATTAAGAAAGCTTACAAAAGAGTGGAGAATGTAGAAATGTTCTGCTTGAGTGAGACTCAGCTATGGCTTGCAGTGTTTGCCAAGCAATATGACCATGTGCTAATCCTACTCTTGTATATCACATGTATTGTAAATGCCAGAAAACACTATATTATAAAATAACCAATTTTTACTAGTATATTACTATTGCATAGTAACAAATGTCTAGATACCAGTCCCTTATTTTAATGTGTTCATTTATATTATCAAATGTGATTCCTATTGTGCATCACGAAGATGTCTTTATTTATACCATTATCCAGTTTGAGTACACACACTGCCCGATTTTGATTATTTATTACATAGTACTGCAGTATTTATGCTCAGTTTATTTGACTGAATCTCTGATTTGCCACTGGTGTTGTGAGGAGAAGGGGGGCTGACTCACTGGGTGCAGCTCTCCTATGAGAAAGGTTTTGGCCATCTCTCTCGCATCTGTCGAGTGTCCCACATCCTCAAAGCTCTCCGTGGCATCTCCTCCTGCCTGCTCGCGCAGCACCTCCTCTCCACCCGGGTGCTGATGAGACAAATACAGCCATTACTAATAGAAAAAAAATGATCTGGAGTGTCACTTTAAAAATAATATATATATATATATATATACAGCCCTGGAAAAAAAAAACACTTTTCCCTTTTTTACTGTTCTCTGTTTGTACAATTTGCGGCAGTGTGTGTGTGTAAAATGTACAGGTGTCTATTCTTTTCTGAACTATTGCAGTGCGAGCTGTGTAAAAATAAGAAACGCCTCCATATGTGTTGTGAGTGCATTGGTGTAGTGTGTTTGTGTGTGTGTGTGTGTTGTGAGTGCAGTAGTGTTGTGTGTTTGTGTAGCAGCTTTTCTATGTGCTGTATTCCAGCAGCTTCACTCCGGATTTCGGTTTCTGAAACAACAGTAATTGCTCACATCCTGTGCCATTGCTCACATCATCTTGCTCACTAAGAATATTTTGATGCAGAACCACATCATCAGAATCAGAAAACCTTTTTTATTGATCCAAAACGAAATTGCTTTAATATTAAGATACTTCATATTTAAAGATTTGACACAAAGAAGCAAACACTCACATCCAAACCCTGAGGACTGACAAGTGAAACCGTTTGCAAGTAAAATACTTCTGGTGCAGTGTGTGCAATATGTTTATATTCATTTGCATACACACAAACTTCTATATTTCTATTTTTGTATTATTTGTACTGTGTATTTTTTATATTATACGTTTGTGTTGTATAGCTTTTATTCTATTGGTTATGCTGCTTCTACTTTCTTCTCCTGTTCTGTCCACTTGCTGCCTTAACATTGCAAATTTCCCATTTGTAGGACTAATAAAGTGTTATCTTAGCTTATCTTATTAATTTAGTCTATTTTGTTCTGTCTTATTTTATTTTTTTTATTCTATTCCTGTAATGACCTTCTGTGTGTGATACAGTGCTATAAAAATAAACGTGACTGCTAAACAAGTGCACTGTTGGAGGGCTCTGGCTGGTAATGAGACGTGCATTAATGCACGCAAAGCAAGGACATTCACCTCGAATGAACTCTGCCCTGAAAGAAATTAATGGCCAGCCTAAGCCCTGATATTCTCCTATCCATAAAATGAAAAAAACACACAATAGCAGAAGATCTCTCAAGTCTAATAAAATACCTCCGATCAGATTTAAGACAAAGCAGCACATAAGACTTGGAGTTATTGGCTCTGACTCCAGCAGGGAAGGACAACAGCTGGATCAAGCCAAACCCATTCAAAGCCATTGCAATGGCTAGGCTGCACCAGTAACCAGTACTGACTATATATATATATACATACATACATACAAGGAGAGTGTTACACACATACATACACACACAGAGTGTCATACACGTGTGTTACACATACATACACACACACAGGGAGAGGGTTACACAGATATACACACATAAGGGGTATCATACACACAGGGAAAGGGTTACATAGTGGGCTCTGGCGAGTGGTCAGCCCTTTAAACGTGCTTAAAGATTTACCAAAGACGAATAAGAAGCACATGAGAAGATCTCCAGCCCACGAAGCCCTGACCCACCTCCTCCAGAAACTTGGTGACATCGTACACTTTGTGGTTGATGATGATCCAGGTGCTCTTGAAGGAGTTTCGCTCCTCCACTTCGGACAGACGAAAATATTTCACCTCGTCCCCTTCTGTTCCCTTTCCTTCCATTGTTCTCCTTCTTTTATCGTGGATTCTGTCTCCAAAATCGACCCAGAACGGGCCAAAACTTTCTCACACTCTCGGACACTCTTCGCCAGCTCCCAGTGTTACAATTGTAGTTCCTGACAGTGCCGGAGACCCGCACACTCTCGCGCTGATTGGACAAACAAGGGTTTACGCTCCTCGCTTGTGGACGAAGATTGGACGAAGCCCACGCCACTCAAACGTAGTGAGGCAAAGGCCGAAGAATGACTGGACAAAAGTTCACTAAAGTTCATCTATGTAGCGTCGAGATTAAAAACAAAAATACTCGGTTCTCACGCGAACACAGAAATATAAGGATAATACAGACACGAAAATAATTACAGTGATTTCCTCAAACCCCGCAGAAGCTTAATTTACAGGTTTGCGTGACGGCAGTCGGCCAAAGCTCAAGGTTTACGAGTTTATTTACGAGCTTCAGTTCACAGGAGGAATGTATACAGTCTAAAAAAAATTTAACACTCTGTTTGTTTATGTTTGGTTTTACACCTCTGCGATACTGTCTTTCAGAGTCACCAGACTACACTGCATGGACAAAAGTATTTGGACACCTGACCAGTACACCAACAGGGACTTTAAAGACATTGTTTTCAAATAGTTTGAAGTTGGTCCCCCATTCGCGGCTATAACAGCTTCTATTCTACTTGAAAGGCTTTCCATAAGATTTTGGAGTTTATTTGGGAATTTTTGCCCATTCATTCTGTAGGGCATTTATGAGGTCAGACACCGATGTTGGACGAGAAGACCTGGCTCACAATCTCAGTTCCAGGTTATTTCAAAAACGTTGGACGGGTAGATGTCAGGGCTCTGTATCGGGCCCTAAGTGTTGGGATGCTCCTCTTATTTTTTAAATTCAGGCTGCCCCTTACTTTCAGGAAAGGACAATCTTAATGTTTCAGCTCTCCAAGACATTTTGGACAACATCATGTTTCCAACTTTTTGGACAGTTTGGAGAAGAACCTTTTCTATTCCAGCATGACTGTGTCCCAGTGTACAAAGCAGCTCCATAAAGAGTTGGAGGAGTTCAGAGTGGAATAACTTGACTGGCCCTCACAGAGCCCTGACCTCAACCCCATCTAACACCTCTGGGATGAACTGAAACAGAGATTGTGAACCAGGCCTTCTTGTCCAACATCAGTGTCTGGCCTCATAAATGCTCTACAGAAGGAACAGGTACATATTATCATAGAAACTCCAAAATTGTGTGGGAAGCCTTCCAAGAAGAGTGCCATAGATGTAATATTAATACAGTCAAGTAGATTTATTGTCATTTCAACCATACAGTATATACACAGAGTGCACAGTGAAACAAATCGTCCAGGACCATGTAGCAAGACAAGAACAAAAATAGACCCACAAAAAACAGAAACAGAAAAACAAGACTGGAAAAGTGTGCAAGCAAAAAATAACAAAACAAAAAACACACAAGAGCAACAAATCCAGACAAGACAACATTTAGTGCAGTTGAGAATAGCTACATTAACTAATACAGTATTATGACATGTATTATGATTATAAATTCTTCTAGAGGGCTAAATTTTATATGAGCTGTAGACGGTAACATTTAAAAAGATTTCATGTTTTTATTTATGAGTTTCTGTTTACAGAGGGAGTGAGTACAGTCAAATAATACACTTTTAATACTCAACTATTTCAAGAGCTTTATTTGTCACATACATAGTTAACCAGGGCAACATAGTAAAATGATAATCTGGCCAGGTCCTAGATTGTGCAAGAAAGAGCATAATAAAAAAAGAGAATAAACTGAGGTAAAATTAACAAATAAATATTAAAAAAATTAACTAATAAGAATGAAGTGTAATATAGGCACAAATACAGTTCAAATTAATGTATAAAGTGAATGTATAAACATAGTACTATTGATAAGTATTATGTATATCCCATTTATAAATAGCCAATACCAATACTGGTTATTGATTAT
>JBBPCY010073716.1:0-10134 GCA_037974405.1 Brachyalestes nurse | reverse complement strand
ATTGTGTAACTGACGCCACCAACATTAAACCCTTACATACAAGGGGGCTCTGGGCAGGCTGTAGCTGACCTAGAAGCCCTTTTTTTGGATTAATCATCATGGTTGAGGGGCCTGGTTCTTCGCCCCCTCTTCTGAAAAAGTCCATAAGATTGACTAAATCCAAATTCAGGTGGGTGGCATGAGGAGAACCAGGCCTAATCATCCAGGTGAGTAAGCCTGAAAAATGCTTCCCTGGACAGGCTACTGCCTGGTGAAAGCCCCCTCATATGAAAAGATCCATAAAAAAGACTACCGTAATGACACTAATATCACTGAAAAGCACAGCTGCTCTGGTTTTGGAATGTTTTAGATTGCGCAAACAGTTCAAGAGTTACGGTAATTTAAAAAAATATATTGAAAAAACCTGTCTGCAGTGACAGCTTCGGTTTGAAAGGCGTTTGAATGGCTAACATAGAACAGGAAAATACCGCAGTGTAATCCATTTATTTCAACAAAGTAACTGTAATCTGATTATCACCTATTTTGATGGCAACTGTAACAGAATACAGTTACTCGTATTCTAATTGCATAATGCTGGTACATGTATTCCATTATTCCCCAACACTGATAATGTGAGTATTCAGGTGAGCGAGTGGTAGACAGTGTTTAGCATCACAACTTACATGTATCCTCTAATGCCTTATGGTTGGTAAATGCCCCCTCCGTCTTCCAGGCATTTATTAATGAAGTGTTCCACGGTATGCTTAACTGTTTTTGTGGCCATCTACAATGACAACATTTTCATATATTCCAAAACAGATTGTCCATGAAAGGCTGATCCTCGCTCGAACATGGTTATGCATTAAGGTTGAGAAATGTGATTTCCATTGGTTGGAGATCCCTTTCCTCAGCTACAACATTAAGCCAGTGGGAGTGGATGATGCTGTAACTACCATTTACTTCAGAAGATTTTCGCAAGCAAAAATTCCTTTTTACTAGTGTACCAATTTAGAAAATGCCAGATCCTGCCAACCCAGTTTAAAATGGCAGTGCTGATGCCTTATCCCAATGTTAGCCCTCAGTGCTCGCCCACTGAGCCAATTTTTCCAGTGCCCCGTGGCTGCCCCTCATACCGTCTCTACATGCCAAAGCACCATCTCAGCCAAAATGGCCACACATGATGCCTGCTACCAGACACGCTGTCATTTCCCAGACAATTGACATCATTCAGTTTAAATACTGAATACTGGTAGCCAGTGCTCTGCTATGGTGTCTGCTGTTCCATTTGCGCCACTACCAAGACCCCATGGAATTTGCCTGCCAGTACACTCATGCCTCTACTGATACCAAACAGACTGTGGTCACAAATAGCTGTGGATCTCATCACGAATCTGCCAGTGTCTGGAAGCTACACAATGACTCCGGTAGTGGTGGATCAGTGGAGCCAAAGCCCTGTTCCAGTGTGGGTTGCTGGGTGTGGAAGGATTTCTACACCAACCTGGGAGTCACCGTCAGTATGGCCTCAGTTTATCAACCCCAATCTAACATTGAGCAGGTCTGGGAAGGTGCACATGAATGAATCAATAAAGAAGTTTGCTGTTTCGATGTAGTTCCACCGGGCTTAGCTGGATTGGCCTGCTCGATGGGTCTGCCCTTCCGGTCACCTCAGTTGCTTGCTGGGTCCTCCAGGACAACCCCGGCATTGCCCTGCTTGGTTATCAGAGCACCCTTGTCCCCCTTGGGGTGGTGGTCCTGGGGAAGGTTCTGTCATGGCCTCATCGCTGGCACCCTGCTCCCTGCTTTCCCAGTCTCTGGAATTCTAAACCTGGGCTCCCTCAGTCCTTCCTTGCCCTTTCAGTATCTCTTTTGACTTTGATTAGTTTCACCTGTCTCTTGATTCCCTCTCCCTTTTTAAGCCTAGCTCCAGGCAGAGATTATTGTGTTTCTTTTTGTGTCTCCCCGGTCAGTGTGCATGTATTTTATGGTTTTCTCTCTCTTTCAACCCTGAGGTTTTACACTACTTATGCTTGGCTCATGTTACTCTCAATTGGAGGACCTGTTATGTGGCAGTGCAATGCTGCTCACTGAATGACTGACTTTCACAGCATCCTCACTGGTTGAAGGACATTGTCTGCTAGACCCACAGAATTTGGTTTTGTTTATTTAAACTCTGTGCCAAAGTTTAGCGTCAGTGCTGTGATAAACTACCCTGCACTTCTTTTGTTTTGTTTCCTGTTTTGGATTAAAACTGTTTAGATCAATTCCTGCAAGTGTGTCTTCTTTACATACCTCACGTACCTTACATACCATAACCCACACCATGACAATGATGTGGACTGAAATGGGGTGGGCTATGAGACACATATTTTAAGTCAATTTTCAGACCTCAGCTGTCACTGTTTCACTGTTTTACTGTGCAGTATCAGTAAGATCTGTTGTTGTCATTGTTGATTTGCACCATTTCCCACTTGTTTACACAATTTATCATAGTTTACATTGTGTACATAGTTTCGTGGTGAGGAGCTGACAACACTGCGGATTCGCCGTAAATTTGGAAGCTCACCAGACAAAAAAGATAATACTCAGGTATGGGACATTAACCGCAATGTGAACAGAGGCCAGCAGGGGAGTTAGGAGTGAGCATGACTGGGACAAGGTACAAGGCAACCTAGCTTGGTGTGAGTTTGGCCTTTGTGTAAATAAAAATAAAATTATTACTATTTCTTGTATTTTTAATACGTAGTTGTTAGGTCATTCTGAGCTTATTTTGTCCAATAGCATGTCACACCTCTTCTTAAAAATACTATAAAGAATATCTAATTTTACTCCCAACTACATTATATTACTATGTACATTGAAAAAGTTTCTGCACTTTTTAAACTCTATTTCTTTAGAATTTCAGAAACAAATTACATCACTTGTCTACATAGTCATCATCTTTTTGCGATGCAATTTTCCCAGCCTCGTACCCACTTTTTAATGCCATCCATAAAAAAAATTTTTGTTGCACTGATGCACTGCTGCTTTCTCAGCAGGATGACATGGGACAGCTAGTGGCCTAGTGGTTAGGATGTTTGCCCTGCAATCAAGAAGTCATGGGTTTGAATCCCTCAAGGTACCTTGAGCAAGGTATCCTGCCTGCTCACTGCTCCCTGGGTGCTGTGTTCCTGGCTTCTGGCTACTTTACTTGGTGAATGAGTTAAATGCAGAGGTGTAGTGTGTTCACAAATGACAGAACTTTCACTTCACATAAAAATCTTCTTCCCCTTAAAGCTTCTTTGAGAGGTCCAAAAAGGTGTATCACTCAATTACTACTCTTTCAGTCTTTACTGTTGCCAGCAAAAATATTAAAGTACAGAAACACAATCATAAACCATAAACCAAAGACAAATCTGAAGACATCTACATGATCACACTGATTACTAGGACTTAGTTCCACTTTGAAGTATAATTTATTCTTTCAAATTTTCTAAAAATGTTACGTGTCTTACAAAGTAGCTACATGGATCAGCTTAAATGCGATGATAAAAGCATTGCAGACACCCAGCCATGGACATTTTAGAACATCATACACACGTTTATACAAAAGGAGAGACTTGCCTTGCGAAATAATCCCACTTGTCCACATCGATGCCGTTTATTTTATTTGCCACAATCTCATAAAGAAAAGACTTCTCCTTCGATCGGCCTTTGCACTAAAGGAAACAAAAACAAGGATGATCACTGGTAAGATTTAAATTAGATATGGGTATTTTGAGTCATTTTGTGGTTCTCCACTAAATTGTGAACCTCAAATAACTTCATATTTCCCCATGTCCGTTAACTGTAACTCTTTGTTTCTATTTTGCAGAAACTTCCACACAAGCAGGCTGTCCTTGGATAGGTTGACCAACTGAACCTACCAGACTCTTTGCTTATTGCCAGAATTGCAGCTTGCAAGAAAAGTAGCCTAGTGACACTGCTGCACCTCAGACTTTCAAGGGAGATATGTTATTTGTGTAGTTTTTTTTTGTCAAGACAAGGAACCATAAACAGTGCATAGTAAAACCAAAAACATTCCTCCTTTTGTGTTATTCCACCATGGAATAACACACAAAATAAAAACACAAACAAAACTACACAGGACAGGAGTACACACAACTCAAAAGGATAGAGTACAACAATAGAGTATCCAGCATCCAGCGCAGCCGAAAGGAGGAGTAACAGCACTAGTGTGAGTGAAAACAGTATCATATCGGATTCTGTATTCTAGCAGTAGAGCAGTTAAGTGTGGACTTTTCATACACTTGAGGTAGAAATTACAGTTCAGTGTGAATATGAATTGTGTTTGGGAGAAGGAAGCAGTTCGGTTCAAACATTATTCGTGTGAGGGTACATTTTATGGTTTAGTTCTAAAGAGTCTAATGGACTGGGGAGGAACTTGTCAGTGAATTCCCAAAAGCTTCAATTAAATTCAATTTAATTCACAACAGATGCTCTCACACAACAGTTTTACAGAATCTAGGTCTGAGCTCATAGTGATTGAGCCACAGGTGACAGAGATGAGGAAAAACTCTCTAAAGCTCGAGAAAGAAACGTTAGAAGGAACCAAGATTAAAAAAGGGAACCTATCCTCGTCTGTTTGACCCTGAGCTTCTTGATAGTATTCCTCTTTGGTCACAGGAAATTCAAACCCAAAACCTAGACTAATAACACTCATGCACCCTTCTGTAAAGAGAAGATCCCACAAGGGACCCACAAGGGACCTGTACATCATTGTCCAAGGCATCCTGGGGTCCTGCTATTAGTTCCTTGATGAAGATGAGGTCATCTGGCAGCTGGAGGCCATATTCCTCCATCACAGGCTCCAGATGATTCTCCTTCACCAAGTGGTCAAACATCTGCACTGAGGCTTGTTCATGCTGCAGGGAACACACAGAACTACGTGAAAGACCAAAGATCTTTCAACTTATATCCTTGACCAAAAAGATTCTTGTTCCTAGATCATGTGTAAAACAGGTTGTCTTTGTGGCCTTCTCCTCTTACAGGCACACCAGAACTGCGACAACGGTATATTTGATATGTAGAACAACATTCTTAAAAATATTTTTCTTTCTTTTTTTAAAAATATTTTTCCTTCTACATGGGAAAATGTGAACTATATCATTTGCTGTCTGTTTATTTAGAGGTGATGTTTTTTTTTACCTAATGTAGTAAAATACAGTTCTTACCTTCCAATTCAGCCCGGGATGGACTTTGGGGATAAATTTGCAATCAAACATGTGAGAGAATGGACCATGGCCTACAAAACATTCATAGCTGAAGGGTTATTTTGTGAATGGCAATAACTTGTGCCAAAAAGTTGTGTTTCTTTTGTCTAGGGTGTAATGTAACAGGGGTGTTGATTCAGAACATCTGATAAATTGCTTTTGTGAACAACAGAAAGAGATTAATTTAATTCCTCACCCAAATCATGACACAACCCAGCGATCTGAACACACAGGCGATCCCTTTGGTTTATAAGCTCAGTCTGATTCAGAGCCTGGACAAGGCAGCCTGCTAAATACCCGACCCTGCAAAATACACCACCCAAAAATGTTAAATATGAGTGCATTCAAAACATAAAACCTAAAAGGGCCCTACAGTAGAGCAGACGGCATATTAGTGTGCTTGTGTCAACAATCACTCTACTGTTGTTCTTAAGTTTTCTGTTTATTATTAAAGTGATTGTATCAGCTGGAAAGGGACAAAACACAGAACAACAATCAATGGAGCAGACATTAAAACAGACTTTAAGAGCAGTTATTTTAAAAAAAGACGGGTGTCATTGTTTTTTGTTGTGTAATGAAAAAATAATCAGCCCTTGAACATGGTTTTGTGCACTTTCCCTGTATTTAGGCAAGAGTGGTTTGGTCCATCCATTTTCAACTTTTTTTGGCCATAAAATTGCAAACACTGGTTTTATAACAATTATGCAATCAAACTTTAAATTTTGTAATGGTTCCAGTGCCAAAACATCCGCTAATATCTAGTACAGTGTGCACATATTCCATTTTTTCATCGGTTGCTCAGAAGCCAAGTAATCATCATTTAAAACTGATCATTTTACCTATACTTCACTTAATCGAACAGTGGTCACTATTTTACTCAAGTGAATGGATTAAATACAGAGGACACATTTCCCACTGTTCAAACTTGACAAATGGTTCAGTTTTCCTAAAAATCAGCCTGTAAGAGCACCCTTTTTAGGCATGCACAGGTCAGTGAAATATGTGTTGCCGTTGTTGTGGGTTTTAAAATGCTTGTTTTATGCACTGATGCTGTTCTCTGGAAGTGTCTTTCTGTGGCCATGCACCCCCCAACAAGTACCACACCCTCCAACACACTCTCCATCTGCTGCTTTCAGCACGCACAGGTTTTTTTTAATCAGTGCACGAAAGCTTGTTTTGATGTCGTTAGGCAAGCTGCTAGCCAGCTACGATTTGAGGCAGTATCGTCACTTTTCTGCGTGAAAAAAGGTTAATTTAACCGAGTTTTTGCTGAGCTTTTTCTCTGGTTCTCTCAGCTGTTTGTCTCTGCACACATGTGTGTAGCACCCCTATCCCCCGTGCACCTCCCATTTTCGTCTGTGCACTGTGGATGCAAAATGTTTTTTTAGCCTTTCGCAGCTATGCGTGTTTTACCCCTCCTGTTTTTGGGCGCAAGTGGTTTGCTCAACTTGTTATCAGCCATCCTTAAGCATAAATGGCTTGGTAATAGACAATGAGTTAATAGTGCCTCACCTAGTGCCTCACCTAATGTTCTCTACCAAAAGAATCATCACCCACCAATGTCATGTCTGTGCTTGTCTCCTTTCCATCTGATCTTTGAACAACAAAAACAAGTTGGTTTAGTCCTTACCCGATGGAGTGCTCGAAGCGGTTGTGTGAGGCTCCAGGAAACACCAGGTAATTCCCTCCCAGCTGCTTGATGTGCCGCAGCCTCTGAAACTGAGGAGTGTCTATGATACAGACCAGCAGAGGGTGGAGCTCAATATGGCCATGGATGGGGTCATTAAACACCTGCAGAAAAAACAAAACCACCATGAACCTTCATTGAGGAAACGATACACCAGAAATAAAAAAAAGTGTTGAGCAACAGTTCACGATGGAGCAGAAGCCATTTGGCATCTCTATCTGTTCCTCTCAGATTCCATTCGAGTCTAAAGGATGAGGAGTTTGAAGCACACCTTGCTCTCCTTGGGCCTGAGGAAGAAAAAGAAGGATCATCACAATTAAAGTACACAAACTAGGAGCATGTTTGTGCGTGCCTGGTACAGAAGCTACAATCCTTTTAGCTCTCTGCTGCCTTAGTCATGATGCATCACTTGAAGAACTCTGAGACCTGTCAAGAACATTTTAAGAGCTATTTTGAGTGTAAAAACTGCTGCTGCAGCCCCTTTGGCAGGGCTTGTGGAGTGCTTCAGAAAACCTGAATCTTCATTCATGAACAACAATCTCTCTTCATCACTGAACATTTTCTATTTTGTCTCAAGCTTGCGGATGTCTTGATTGTTTCACTAAGCCTGTGCTTTACGAATGAGCAGGTAGTGGGTGTGGCTGTGTGCAGTTAGTGGGTGAGGTTCAAGCAGTAAGTGTGTGCAGTTGCTTGTTATTAGTGGGTGGGGCTACAGGGAGTTAGTGATCAGGGTTGTGGGAAGTTAGTGGATGGGGCTGTAGGGCTACGGGTAGTTTGAGTGAAAGCTGCAGTCTTAATGAGCTTTAATGTTTTATTCAGGCTCATTGTGAGCACTTATTGTGGTCACATCAAAACATATGCCTGCATTTATTTATCCATTTGACCCTGAATGTAAAAACTAATTTTACCTTTTTGAATTAAAAGCCACTTTCAGTGATAGTAAATGAGTTTGCTGAAGCATGGTGACAAACATATTCACACACACACACACACACACACACACACGAGCACACACATACACACTCACCCTTTTTGCAGATCTGTGGTGTCATCTGTGGAGAACAGAAAGATAGGTTGATGCTTCCTGAGAGGAACATTAGACACAACTCCTACACACTACAGTCATCGGCAGGGTGACAGTTACTAACTATGGGCAGGGTGCTTAAAAGTAGATTTTTTTTACAGTCTAGGATAAAACGCCTTGAACTGTACCAACTGTTTTCAGTGGTACTGATAATAGTTCAGCTGGAAGAAATTCAGTTTAAATGGCAACTAGCATAAAAGGGTAACTTTGCATAGACTTAGCATAAAAAGTGATTGTGATTTTAACTGTGTGTAGACTGCAAATGGCATTCTGTAAAGCATTATAATTATTATTATTAGTAGTAGAAGCATTAATAGTAATAGTAAATTAGTACTGATAGTATTATACAATTTAAATTAAATTACTTTAAAAATGCAAATGTAGAACTATTTAAACTAAGCTGCTCTACTGTTTTAACAGTACTCCACACTAACTACTATCTGTGTGTGTATCTATGGGTGTGTGTGTGTACCACTTTTCCCCGGAGTGGCGAAGTCCTCCTGTCTCTGGCGTTTCTCCGGTGTGTTAACACCATCCTCCACTGCCCGCTTTCCCTTCATGATTGTTTCTGGGACAGAGATTAATATTAATGATCACAGGTATGAGCTGCAGGTATCAACTCTTCACAGCAGCAGCAGCAGTGATCTTCACATCCAAAGTACAAAGTGAAAACACAGCCTTGGCTTTAATACCTGAATAAAAGATACGTCACTGATTCGTTAGTCAGGTGACAGGTAGGTGTTTTCCTATCCCTCCCAGTTTTTCTTTATTTATATCTTATTAATAACAATACTGCTACTACTACTGCTACTACTACTACTACTACTACGACTAAAAATAATAATAATAAAAATAATGATGCATTTCAGAATGCCCATTGCGGTCTGGACACAATCATGTTTTTAGTTTAATTATTTATAAAAAATGGAGCAAGGCAGAAAATTTGAGGTATAATATGATATTACAATACTATGCAAACATCTTGCCCACATTTCTTTATGTGTTGCTTTGAACCACCTTGTTGTTTTCAAAATACTGTTATATTCCTGTCAAACTGTCTTATATTTGGCATATTGAGTAGATGAAATGAAAAAACTGGGAACAAATGTTTTACTGTGACAGGCTACAAAGTACTTAAAGATAAAAGGACTCTAGATGAAGAAGTTCCAACCACTCAGGATTCAGCACCACCAGTATACTGCTCACTGCCTGATCATCTGGAATCATCTGCACCTGTTTCTTCATTGGTTCAAACCTTAAGTTAGAAGTTCTTTGTTCTGCTTGAATGATTCATACATAGGTCACTGTTTATCTTTAAAAAAACCCATTTCTCTGAAACTGGTCAAGTTCAGGGACTGAGCTGAAAATGAGTGTCTTTGGAAGTCCTTCAGGGAGCTTGTAGAACTGTTCCTGAAAACTACATTAAAAATACACTGGATCTTTAGAAGCAAAACATGATGAAATTATGGGTTAAGATTTTTGCACAGTAGTGTAAATGTAAATGCACAAATATTACTGTTCAATGGGGTAGTTTGAACAAGTGAGATGTTTCAATATAGTGGACAATGTGCAATAAAATTTGGAGTCCACTCAGAAGATATATTTGATGGTCATCCTTACTGTGAGGCATTCAGGATTGTGATGGCAGAACACATCTTTCCTATTGGTCAGGCCTTCAGAACTGGACTGAAGTCCTGCCGTATTGGATAAACCATCAACATTATGAGGAAGATGATCACATTCTGAGTCACAGTGAGTGGGACTGGTCTGGTGAGGTAGAACACCTCTGTAGTCCTTTTGGAAGGTCTAGAAAGCTCATTCACTTGAATGGGAGTAGCATTCTAAAATGTATGTGTGTCAGTTGGTGTAACCGGTTTGTGGGTGTGTCAGATTATTTAAAAAGAGAGTTTATAGTCAAGTGATAAAGTTCAGTATGGTCCATATGTGTTATGGGTACTGAAGGCATTAAATTCTTAGTTATTGGTGTGAAAAAGTCATCACATTCCCTCTTTGGGGAGTTTTACCATACCACTTAGTTATGTAAAAAGTGCAAAAGAAATAACACTGAATATAGCTGAATTCAGTTTATTTTATATATATATATATATATATATATATATATATATATATATATT
>JBBPCY010073715.1:0-10134 GCA_037974405.1 Brachyalestes nurse | reverse complement strand
ATATGCAACTCGGAAGGTCCCCTTGTGCAAAAACATCCAGAAAAAATATATTTATTGCCACAAATAAGCAAAAATGGACGGAGGATATTTGCAGTTTCCGCCTTATTGTGGAGATTTCAGCGTAAAACTTGAGTTCCACGTGTGACTGAATCCGCGAGTCCTGATCCGCGTAAAACTGGGGGATTACTGTATTACCTTAACATGTACCACCTACCTAAATATATTTGCAGACCAAGTATACCCCTTAATGGCGGCGGCCTTTTTCAGCAGAATCATTTTGCTTGGTGCCAGATGCCACATTAGAAAACGCACTAAACCGTCTGAGGTCTTGTGGAGTCCATGCCTTCGATAGATCAGAGCTGTTTGGATAGCGTGGGTTAGAGGGACCTACACAATATTAGGCAGGGGGTTTTAATATTATGGCTGTTCGGTGTAAGTGGATGTAAACCTATAGTAAAATGTATTTATATGACATTTGGTTGCAGAAGAACAGGGTTAGATGGTTACGTTTTACCATTTAATACCGTATTTTGGCTTAGAGGAATTCAGAACTACACATATTCCATGTTTACTCTGCAGAAAGTAGCCAAGCTGCCAAATATTAGTAAAAGAGACCAGATACATGCCAGATGAGAGGTCTTAGCTGTTGTGTTTACTCTTAACAACCTCATTGCAGGGCTACTTTCCACTCATTTCTCCTCTGAAAAAAATGTTAAAAATGAAACCTCTTTGTAACTCAAATTCAATTACAGACATGTTAGTTTCTAACCACTGTGCTTTTACCATCTTTACCTGCAGAGAAGCATCCATAGCTGTAACTGCAGGGGGGGACCACAAAGCCAAAGTCTTCTGTCTTCAGAGGCCTGACCGATAGGAACGTTCTGTCAGAATGATCCTGCTTTATCATGTCCTCAGAATCAGATGTTACCCTCTAACTTGAGGGTATCCATCGTTTCCAGCTGTTTCTCACTTCTATGGACTGGTGATTTGCTATATTGTAATTTTGTGTGAACTTTACTTGTGAAACAACTCATTTAGACTTAACTGGCTTCTGGGTCTGAAGACATGTTGGTCACTCTGATTATCTGAATAAAAACCCCAGTTATCATTCAGAAAATGCCTTATTTGTTTGCAGTCTGTTATTTTCATTTGGAGTCTTAGCTAAAGACCACATTGCATGGTAAAGTAAAATCAATATCAGTGTCTTGATTCCTGTTATGTCCCCCCCCCCCCCTTGCTCATGAACATGAACAGATACGTAAAGTTTTGGCTTGCTTTGGCCTTCTGAAGAAGACACATGAACTGAGACATTTAATCATTTAGTACTATATCTACACAATTGCATGTTAAAGGGTAGGGCAACTGAGGGCTAAGTGTCTTGCTCAAGGACAAAATGGTAGAAAGTGGAGGGTTTGAACATGTGGCATTGTGGTTATTTAATTCATAGGCAAGTGTTTTACACACTGGACTACTACCACCACACAATGTTCCAATTTAAATGTTAATGGGGGAAAATTGTACTTTGGGTTATTATATGCACGTATTATTAAAAGCCTAAAATGGACAAATTGGCTGATTAGTTGCCTGTTGGTGCTCGGTAGCTCCAAAATAACAAACACCGCTTTTGAAGGCTAACAATTACGGACAATTGCCTTCAGCATTCGCTCATATAATGACCAGTATTACAATAAAGCGTAACTGCTGCAAAATACAGGGTGGCATTAAATTCCTAAATATTTCTGAAGTGGGTTGAATTAAATATGAACTTGCAGCAGGATGTCTGAATTTGAATATTACTGAATTTGTGACTGGATGGCAAAATAAACAACAATAGCAGAAAACACCATCATGGACTGCATCCAGATACTTCCTTTCCTGTCATTCCTATGCTTTCCTTTTTTTTTTTTTTTTTTGCCTCATTTGTTATATTGTTTATATTGGCATAGCTGGTTAGCATGTGGATCCGCATGGCAATATCAGGGCACGCAAGCATGAAAGGAAGGTTCATTTACCCATTCATATGCAACCATGAAATTGCATGTTATATAAAGTTGTATTTCTCTCAACTAGACATGTTCTCTACAGTGAATATAAGCATTTCTCTTACCTTTGGTTAAGGTGAGTGTACAGGAAGTAGTTTAGATTCTATTGTTTTCTAGAACTTAACCCTTAAATGGTTGTGAAAAATAAAAGTATACCAATATCATTTATGGTCTGGTGCGTTCATTTATCGCTTAATACGTAATGATTGTCGGTCATACATAAAGGATATTGAGGCAAGTATGCTTTAGAGAATTTACTGACTGTATTTTAATATACAGAATCAGGTAGGCATAAGTGGAACCCTGGGACCTTCACTGTCCCCAGCACCATCCCTGTTGTTGACTTTGCTGCATGCTAAATTCAACGCTTTAGTTAACTGCCAGATCGTGTTTTGAGCAAGTAGTCAGAACTGTTTTGCAAACATTTGACAAAGCATGAACACACTTAATCAGGATTGCCAGTTCTTTTAAAAATCTCCAGCCCAAACTGTATTAAAACCCACACACAATAAGCTGAAAATAGTGCAAAAGTATCCAGCAACGAAAAAAAGTCTGCAGTAAAACAGTTTTTGAAGTTGATACATATGGCGTCACATCAGTGCCAAAACTACAGCCCGCAAAATGGCTTTCGGCAAAAATTTCGCGCTCGTAAATTTCAAAGAGAGCACAAAATTAAGAATCGAGTGCGCGGTTGTGATAATATTGCGTGCAAACTGTATTTTTCCTCCCTCAAATGTCTTTTTTCCTCTCGATGTGTTAAATGTCCCTGAGTACATTATCGACGAGCGGCTTTTTTGCTTGAGAGAGATTTCTACGAGCGCAGTTTGAAAGCGGCAGGTTTTGGCAGTTTGGGGACGGGGCATTGGCTGTTTCTGCCTGCGAATCCTATTGGCCGATGGCTCCTGGTTTTGTGATTGGCTAAAGAAAGTTACTACAGAAAACCCAAATATAGCAAAAGAAAGAGGTAGATCTTATACGTTTAATAAACACCCAAAACTGTAAAGTAACCAACGCCCTTGTCACTCGCTCATAAATGTTATAATGGTATGTTACTATTTTCTCAGTAGCATCTTCCATCAGTGGATCAACAAAGCGCGAGGACATTTAACACATCGAGAGGAAAAAAGACATTCGAGAGAGGAAAAATACAGTTTGCACGCAATATTATCACAACCGCGCTCGATTCTTAATTTTGTGCTCTCGAGTTTCTCATTTGTGCTCGTGACTTTGAAATTTACCAGAGCAAAATTTTTGCGGCAAGCTATTCTGCGTGCTGTAGTTTTGGCATTGATGTGACGCCATAGATACATTGAATACAGGAAAAATGGGCAAGTATCTGAATGACCATGACAAGAGCGAAATTGTCATGGCTAGATGACTGGGTCAGAGTGTCTCCAAACCAGGAGTTCTTGAGTGGTGTTCCTGGTAGGCAGTGGCTAGTACCTTCTGAAAGCGTCCCGAAGAAGAGCAAGGTCATGGTTGCCCAAGGCTCATTGATGTGCTTGGGAAGCAATGGTTAGCCCGTCTGATCCAATCCAGCAGAAGAGCTACTGTAGCACAAATGGCCGAAATACATAATGCATGTAGGTTTAGGGGTGCAGGGGTTCCCAACCTTACATTTTTATGATTAATGTATTATTTAAATATTATGATACAAAAGTTTTTTAATTATATATTTTGGTCATACCCTCTCCCCCCTTCCCTACTCTCTTCTTTAATGGTTTATGCCGTTGATGCTTTGGTCAGGAGTGAAACTTGGTTGGCATCAGTATTTTACCTGGTGTAGTACCCAAGTTCTTCTGACTAATAGATCTTTTATAGATAAACTAACAAGGTTAAAAAAACGGTTTTGATTCTGAAGTCTCTTCTTAATCCTCACTATTATATCAAAGCATTATAGTGCGACACTATCAAATTTAAAGTAACTCAAAAGTCTTCCTTATATATAACCAAATGAAAAAGTTGCGTTGCTGTGCAAACTAAATAAAAACATAATGCGGTGATATGGAAATCTCATAAACTCATATTTAATTCATGACAGAATATACAGTGGTGCTTGAGAGTTTGTAAAACCCTTTCGAATTGTCTACATTTCTGCATAAAAATGACCTGAAACATGATCAGATTTTCACAGAAGTCCTCAAAGTAAATAAAGAGAACCTAGTTAAATAAATGAGACCAAAATATTTCACTGAGTTATATATTTCACTACATATCTATCAGTGGCAAACGTATGTGGACCTCTAGGATTAGCTGGTAATTTGAAGGTGAAGTTAGAGTCAGGTGTTTTCAATCAATTGGATGACAATCAGGTGTGAGTAGGCATCAGACTGGAAAATGTTCTCGCTGAAGAGTTCAGACTCAACCAATCCACAGTAAGACAGATTGTGACAGAATGGAGGAAATTTAAGACCATCGATCCCCTCCTCAGGAGTTGCCAAGGTCACTCCAGGAAAGAGGCGTATAATAGTCATCCAGGTCACAGGGTAGAGGACCCCAGGGTAACTGCTAAGCAACTGAAGGCCTCTCTTGCACTTGCTAATGTTAATGTTCATGAGTCCATCATCAGGAGAACACTAAACAACAATGCTGTTCATGGGAGGGTTGCAAGGAGAAAGCCACTGCTCTCCAAAACGAACATTGCTGCACATCTGCAGTTTGCTAAAGGCTATTGGAAGAATGTCTTGTGGACAAATGAGACCAAATAGAACATTTTGGTTTGAATGAGAAGCATTATATTTGGAGGAAGGAAAACACTGAATTCCAACATAAGAACCTTCTCCCATCTGTTGCACATTGTGGTGGTAGTATCATGGTTTGGGCCTGTTTTGCTCCATCTGGGCCAGGACACCGTTCCATCACTGATGGAACAATGAATTCTGAATTATACCAGCAAATACTAAAGGAAAATGTCAGGACATCTGTCCATGAACTGAATCTCAAGAAAAAGTGGGTCATGCAGCAAGACAATGATCCTAAGCACACAAGTTGTTCTACCAAATAATAGTTAAGGAAGAATAAAGATAATGTTTTGGAATGGCCTTAATCCTATGGGGATGTTGTGGAAGCAAGCAGTTCATTTTTGTCTTATTTTTTTAGTTCATTTTTTACTGGGTTCTCTTTACCTACTTTGAGGACATGTCAAAATCTAATGAGGTTTCAGATCATATTTATGCAGAAATGTAGACAATTCTAAAGGGTTAATAAACTTTCAGGCACCACTGTAGACAACATATCAAAAGTTGAAAGTGAGACATTTTACTATTTCATATAAAATGTTGGCTCATTTTTAATTTTAGCAACACGTCCCAACGTTTTGAGACGGTAACAATAAGAAGTGGTTCAAAAAAGCAACAGCTGGAGGAACAATCTGCAACTAATTAGGTCAATTGGCAACAGGTCAGTAACATGAGTGGGTAAATAAAGAGCATTATAGAGTGGTTGTGTGTCTCAGAAGTAAAGATGGGCAGAAGATCGCCAATCCTAATACTGCATTGACAAATAGTGGAGCAATTTCAGAAAAAAGTTAGTCAGCATAAAATTGCAAAGAGGTTGAATATACAGTATCATCATCTACAGTACATAATATGATCAAAAGATTCAGAGAATCTGGAGAAATCTATATGTGCAAAGGACAAGGCTGAAAAAACATACTGGATGCCTGTTATCTTCGGGGCCTTAGGCAGCACTGCATCACAAATAGGCATGATTCTGTAATGGAAATCACTAAATGGGCTTAGGAATATTTCCAGAAAACATCGTCAGTAAACACAATTGCCATACCATCCACAGATGCCAGTTCAAAGAAGAAACTGTTATGTGGACATGATCCAGAAGCGCTGACATCATCTCTGGGCCAAAGCTCATTTAGGTTATACTGTGTCAAAGTGGAAAACTCTTCTGAGGTGAGGCAAATCAAAAATTGAAATTCTTTTCGGAAACCGTGTCATCTGGACTAAAAAGGAGAAGGACCACCCAGCTTGTTATCAGTGCTGAGTTCAAAAGCCAGTATCTCTGATGGTATGGGTTGCATTAGCACATATGGTATGGGCAGCTTGCACAACTGGAAAGGCATCATCAATGCTGAAAGGTATATCCAGGTTCCAGAGCAACATATGCTCCCATCCAGATGATGTCTCTTCCAGGGAACACCTTGCATTTTCCAACAAGACAATGCCAAACAACATACTGCATCAAGTACATCATGGCTTCGTAGACGAAGGGTATGGGTATTGAACTGGCCTGCCAGTGATCCAGATCTTTCACCCATTGAAAACATTTGGTGCATCATAAAATGAAAATATGACACAGAAGACCCAGGACAGTTAAGCAACTAGGGTTCTATATTTGCAAAGAATGGGACAACATTCCTCTCACAAAACTCTTGCAGCTGGTCTCCTCAGTACACAGACTCTTGTTAAGGAGGGGATGCCACACAGTGATAAACATAGCTTTGTCCCAACTTTTTTGAGACGTGTTGCTGAAATTCAAAATGAGCCTATTTTTCATGAAAGAGAATATTTTTCATGAAATTCCAAAATGTCTCACTTTCAGCAGTTGATATGTTGTCTATGTTCGGTAATGAATAAAATATGGGTTTATGAGATTTCCATATCATTGTATTCTGTTTTTATTTCCAATTCGCATAACGTTCCAACATTTTTGGAATTGGGGTTGTAGAAATATATAAAACCTTTCGTTCAGTTCATTTTGATGAGTGTAAACATCTCACACTTTATTTAGGTGTGAACCAAACAAATGAACTGTGACTCAACAAAAATAGCAAGTCTTGGTTTGCTTGCTAGCATACTCTGGTCTAGTGGACAACTGGTGGGAATGCATTTGTACGATGGTCCATGCCAAATGAGCAATCAGACTTTTACTTCAATTCACTCTGACAAGTGAGAACACTTCACTTTATACTTTTCTTGGGTGTGCACCAAACAAATGATATGTGCTCTTTAAAAAAGAGTATTTGTGTAGTAAGAGCTATTGCTGGTAATGGCAGACCAGTAATACACTAATGGTGAAAAAAAAGAAGTGTGCTTTATTTTGGCACATGGACGACTGAAAGTAACTTTGGATAAGCATTAGTGAAGAGCAAATATTTTATAGCAATGACTGTAAATCACATTATGTTCATATTTGAATACAAAGTAAAAGCAGAATGATACATATGTATCTAGAATATATGTAAGGAATAAATCTAGATTTCATACAGTGAGGCTAGTAAAAGTTAGTTTGAAATGGCTGAACAAGAAGGTTAATAGTTTAATTCATTAATCATAAGAGCCTTAAATCACTCTGAGACCTCCCCAGTGACTCTCTTAAATGCTGAAGCATCATTCTTGTGACCCTGTGTAAACTGTAGGAATACTGTCTACTGTATTTGTGAAGACTCTACAGAGCTACAGATGGAATCTACGGATGGATGGGTAATGCTGAGACTTTTATTTGACCACTTTTGCAAATTCACAGTCCCCAAACCTAGACATGCTGGCAACATCCAGCATTTTCATTGGACTGTTGGTGTTTATGAGACTTTGTTATAGACTTATACATATTTTAATACATATTTACTATTTATTTACTGAGTTTAAAATATTGAGGAAAGAAAGTGCAAAGGTTATGACACATTAAATAGTTTATTTTGTTTTTGTTTCTAATAAAATAGAAATGTAACAAAAAAAGACATTTTGCAATGTATGTTATTGTGATGAACCTTCTAAAGGTATTAAGAAGCTTTGCATAATGAAAAGGGTTATTTTAAGAACCTCTGTGTTATTTGGAGCTTCTTTGTGAAACTTTCTTCACACTCTTACATTTCAGTAACATACATGGGTATTTTAAGAACCATCAAAGTTCTTTAGGGGGCCAAAAAGTGATTCTTCCTTTTTCAGTGAACTGTTTTTGTAAATATGATGTGGTTGTGAAGAATCTCTTAAAGAACCTTCAAATAATGGTTATTTAAAGAACACTTTAAAACACTCAGTGTAAAAGTTTTTTAAAACCTTTACATTACTTGCATATTTGTAAAATTATTTGTACTCAGTTTTTCACAGTACCTTTTAAATGTGGCAGTAATTGATTTTGATTGTACATGCTAATGTGTCCAAAAACAATGCATATTGTGACACATCATGTATTATTAAAAAAACAGTAAACAAGATATTGTGATATATTGTGATATACCCTAAAATGTATTTTATGTGGAACATGGCTGCTTCATCTGAAATTATTCATACTAGGAAAATGCTCTTTTAAATATTTTAAACCTGTATGTTTTTTTAGTTGCATTGTTGTTTTTACAGTACTTCAAAGGTCGCAGTTCTTTGTGAGAGCATCAGGGAGCAGATGTGTGGACAAGCATCCTTCCAGCTTTCCCTTTAATTCTATGTCCTTGCTGGTCCTCTAGGTCTGCTCACACACATTCACTTCACTGGTCCTCTAGGTCTGCTTCACACACATCCAGTCTGCTCTGCCTGCCAAGCGATTCCTCTCTGAGGTGCATCTCTGTCCTTGCTGCTGTTTTGTCACTTCGTGGCAAGAGAAGGAGCCAGCAACGACAGGGTGAAACAAAACAAAACAAAACAAAAAAAACGCAATGGGAAGAAAAGGAAGACTTTGAGACAAAAGAGCTGTTTTAGCTGTGTTGATGCTTTGTGTGACCTCAATTGCCACCTGCCACACTGGTCTCAGTGGGAATGAGGACTTGAAAGGTTTCTTGGTCTTTTTTGCTCTGCTGCTGAATGCTTCACATGGTAAAGGTGAGTTTTTACCTCCTTTTACTTTTTTTGGAATACAATAAAAGAGGGTGACATTTGGCTAAGTGTTCGTAAATATGGTGGAGGATTTATGTTTTTTTTATGAGTTCCTTTTTCATAGCTGCTATAAACCTGGCAAATAGGCTGTTTATGAGGAATAGGTTTTACATCGATTTGATGTGCAATCCCAGGCGGTGACACACAAACCATTTCTCAGAAACCATAATTAGATGTTTACATGGTTACATGTACCTTCCAATTTCACTTTAATGCAGATGCAATACTAATCAACTAAAGTTAAGTGAACATTTGTAACATTAAAGTCATGATCATTAAATACAACAAAGAATTTAATATCATCATATGCACTTGGTTCTTTGCGCAGTGCCCAATTAGTTCCATAAAGAATGTATTGTATTTTGTAAATGAGATGAGAGTGTGAAGAAACAGTGAAGTACTGCATAAGGTAAAGGTTCTAGAAAAAAACTGTTCAGTTGGTAAAGAAACTTCAGATTATGTGAAGATTCTTCACACTTACAAATCCATTTATCAAACATGGTTTTTAAGGGACACAAAAGGGTTCTTTCATGGCATAGCTCAAAGAACCTCTCACAGCACTGTTTGGCATAATGCCAAAGTTTCCATCTATATGCCTGGCCTTATTCGTTTATGAGCATATAGAGTTGTATGCAAACGTTTGGGCACCCCAGGTCAAATGACGTAAAACAAAACGTAAAACAGGTATGTAAAGTATTAAAAAAATAAATATTGTGCGCTAAAATCTGCAATATTAAAGTGTGTCACATGTAGGATGTGCGGACTTACTGTCACTTAAAAAATTGGGGTAATTTGAAAACGTAATTAGTCATTTGAATGGGGGTGTTCAAACATTAAAACATGGGCGTCACTGCTGTTCAATCTGAAGGGGACGTGTCCTCCTCACATTTCATAATTATTTGTTGGGACCCCCCCACATTTAACATAAATAATTAGTTCACCCATGCATATGCAGCACTGTTGAAAATTGAATCTTTCGTGAAAGAATCCACTCCACTTAATCGATAGAAGAATACACATACCACTGGAAATCCAAGCAGCCTGTCTGCACTGACAATTCACTTCACTTGCATGCGGTGAGTTGGAGGCAAACCCAGTGCGGATTTCCAGTGGTGTGTGTATTCTCCTATCGATTATGTGGCATGGATTCTTTCACCAAAGATTCAAGGTTCAAGATTCAACAGGGGTTTCCAAACACCCCACCCCCTAAAAGGATGAGACTTTGCATGCACGCAGCTACCCCGCCCCCCACCCAATCCCAGCCTTTGCTC
>JBBPCY010073714.1:0-10134 GCA_037974405.1 Brachyalestes nurse | reverse complement strand
CTCCACACCACAGCTGAGATCATTCATTCACTAATTATACGGCTATTTAAGGCGTCCTGTTCTCAGCTGTGGTGTGGAGCATTTATTCACATTACTGGAGTCCTTCTGGTCTTCTAGTAAGTAAACTTATCAATTTCTCTTTGGTCTGGCCCCCGTGCCTAGTTTGTTTATATACACCACTGTGTTTGTCAATAAAACCACCTCATGGAAGTCCCAGTACGTTCCGTCTTTCCTTCTCAGCCCGGACGGGGCTCAAACGTGACAGCCAGAAATCAAAATGACTCTGCTCTTAATGTACTAGTGAAACGGATACAGTTTTCATAGATTCATTTATTTTCCGTTACCATATAAATATAGACGTGTACATAAAAGATAATATAAATAATACGTGTACATAAAAAATAAATGTACATATAAAAATGTGTGTATATATATATATACACAATATACAAAATAATATGCGCACACTTGATTTTGTTAAACCTTTATGAACAAACCGAACATTTGTAAAAGGGATCATAATCTAGTACATTTCTAAACACTAATCACTGTGTTTGTATCCTTGGATTTTTTGGCAGCATCGATTAGCCACAAAGCAAGTTTTCACAGTTCTCACACTCGACACAAAACATACAGATGGAGTATAAGTAATAAAATGAATACACAATAAGAAACATGCCAATTAGCTAGTTGTGAAAAAATACTGTTCATACACACACAAACACACAAATAAATTATAATTAAAAGAAATGTCACTGAATCTTAATTATGAAGTGTACAGTAGCCTCTGTCTTGTACTTTTTCAGGGAATTACATTCACTGTAAGTTATTCGATATATGCACAAATCTTTTACACAGTCCCGAATCAGTGTAATCAAAACACAAAGTACTAGTACTATCAATATAAAAAATGTAATAGTGTTTATGTGCACCTTTATCGATGTGCTGACTGATTGGGTTATTTTCCACTTCTTTATCACACAAGAACAGCACCACAGTGTGTTTCCAGACCCTCTGGGACAGCAGCTCCATGTGACGACTTACAGTTTTAAGTTCTTTGACAGAAGGCACATCATCAGTGCTTTCAACACGCAAGACCAGAATCAGAGCATGGGGTCCTGGAGGACAGAGGGTCGCACTTCTAACTATTTCATTTTTAATTTTATCAGGTGTATTGTGTATATTGTTTCGATTCCATCCAGGAGTGTCCACCAGGGTGATCTTCCTTCCTGCTGCCTCCCCCTCATGGATAATGCACGATCCTATCTCACCCTTAGGCTCTTTACGACCCAGGAGGAGACGGGCCACTTTACTCTTCCCTCCTCCAACTTTCCCCAGCAGCACAAGCCTGAGCTCCAGTTTCCACTTGCTGTAGCCATACTGCCTGGCAGCGATGTCCTGGGCTGAATACCTTATGAGTTTCACTTTAAATTTCCCTCTGAACTGTTTTCATTGGGAAATGGTGAGATGAGAGTGTCAGTTCTATAAAGGCAAAACAATACAAGTCATGACTAACTGAACAAAGACACACCGTTAATCTTCACTTACCCTCGGCTCAGTTATATACATTTCATTACAGAACTTCACTTCATAAATGGTGCACAAACAGTTCGGAGATAGAGCCATAAAATACCTCTCTACACTTCCTTATCAGGTGTCATCATTTAGTTTCAGTTTACTTTACAGACATAGTGTTTTTACATTTCAAACTGTTGTTTACTGTGTTGATTATATACATTCAACTAGTTTATAGAACATGATAATACATGTTAAAAGGTTTAAGTTTTTTTTTTAATGGGAAATGATCATTATTCAGGTGCTTCAGACAAGATAAACAATACTAGAAACCAAATGTATGAAACATAAAAAACTATTAAACAAATATATTTGCCCTAAGACACAATTGTTTAAAGCATGACTTACTTTTCACAATGTGTCCTCCAGTAATTTTAGTTTGTTTACTTGGTAACTATACCAATATTCAGGCACAGCAGATTATGATGCATTAAAATGATCAAACCAGTCATGTGATCTCAGTGTAATATAATGGTAACCGCAGTTCATTTAAGGATTGGTTCACAGACACAAACTCGATCTTGAAATATATTCATTCCCACAAAATATGTTTTTTAAATTGATTTCCAGTTATATTAACCTTTTTTATACATGTCTTATGTTGTATTCCATGTACACTGAGAGTGTACACTGTTGTTTACTGTGTTGATTATATTCATCAAGCTTGTTCATAAAAAGTGATAATAAGATAAAATAGGATAAACCTTTATTAGAAATTTGCATTGCTATGGCAGAAAGTGGACAGAACAAAGTTAAGAGAAGTAAAACAATAGAATGTACAACAAAACAAGATAAAATAAAAAGTACACTTTACAACTAATCCAATTTATTTTTAAATAAAGCAAAATGTTTTTAAAAACTGGCTTTTAAAAAAGAGGAAATGATTGTGAGAACGAATGCGTCATTCAGGTGCTGCAGACAAGATAAACAATACTAGAAAACAAATGTATGAAACATAAATGAACTGTTATTCAAATATATTATACTTTGACACAATTGTTTGAAGTACTTACTTTTGATGAGGTGTCTTCCAGTAAGTTCTTTTGTATATTTTGTAACTTTACACGTACTCAGGTACAGCAGGGTCTGATGTGGAATTTGTCCTGTGATTTAAAAAGGCGTGTCCTTAAGACTTACATGCAATGGAAGACCTCTTAAAGGTCCTAGAGCAGGGGTGTCTAAAGTTAAGATGCCTGGGGTACAATATTTCCTTCATTTTTTTAACCACAAAAGTTAAATGAAAATACACCTGTTATAAAACAATTTTCATTGTCACAATTATCTATATTTTCCAAATGGCAATGAACAACACGAAAAACACAATTCTACCCTTCATTCATATCTGGAGAGTCAGATAACATTGAACAAACTGTATATAATGCCTTAAATCTCCACGCGTTTGATAAATATATTTGCCTCATGAACATTTTAAACAGGAAATCATGTAAACTGTTATTAAAGTTCAAAACAACTGAATTTTGGCCTTGTCTTTTACAAGATCTTTCAGAAAGCAATAGTTTGTGCCACATCTACAGGTACATAACATTAACAGTTATAACCAAATCTTATTCAAGAGTTTAAAAAATTTTATAAAATAAGTGCCAACTTTTCTCTTTTTCTTTGCAGTCGCAGAAATGAGTGAAGTATTTGCGGCACAGATGCAGAGCCAGATAGCAGTAAAATGGTGTGTTGTGTTCACCGTGTGGCGAAAGGAGAAATGACATTTTTAAAGTTTTATGGTTTATTTATTCTGACGGAGCTAGAGAGCCATAAATTACACATTATAAGACCGAAGCTGCGGGCCGTATGTAATCTGACAGCGGGGTGTGACTGGCCCGCGGGCCGGACTTTGGACATGCCTGTCCTAGAGAGTTAGGTTTTATGCATTATAAAATGATGACGTTCAGTCATGCGATCTCAATGTAGCATAAAGGTAACTACAGTTTATTTAAGGACTGGTTCACAGACACAGATTCAGTCCTGTAACCAGGTGCTGTTTCACTGGTTGACTGTGGTCAACTGACCACTGTAGGTCTAAAGAACAGAAACGCAGGGGTTGAAAGTGGCTCCAACTGCTTGATCTGCCATCTTTACTCTTATATTAATGAGTAGGCTAAAATACACTCTTCTGAAAAGCCCCTTGAAATATATTAAATCTTTTTTATGCATTCACAGTTATATTACGTCTTTGTTTATATGCACTATATTGGGATACCCCTCCAAATCAGCTGGCTGAATGGAGTGTGTGTGGTGGGATGCACATACAGCTCTACGTCTCGGCCGTTTCCTCAGCTACTTTCTTGCTACTGGACATTCCATGTCTGCCAGGACAGAGTGGATATACATAACTTGTTCATAACTATCTTTTGAGGAAAATATTAATTAATCAAACCTTAAGATGTAATGGAGCCCAGGAAACAAACATACAGTGTTATTAACAGAAATAACATTTTTTTCTTTCTGATACATATTCAGTACAGAGATTCCAAATAATCAATAATAATAAATAATAAAAAATATAAGCAGAAAGGCTAAGACGGATTTATGGTTATTTCTCTTCCTCCCTCCCTCTCTCTCTCAGTCTCTCTACAGGACTGAATCAACTGTGGAGATGTCAGGTTTGACTCTCATAATCTCTTAATTTTTATTTCCAAAATAAAAAGGCACAAGAGCCTAAACACAAACAAAAACTGAGACAGGACAAGTGACTACGAAACAAAAAAAGGAAGTCAGTGGACCAATAACCAAGTTCTTATACAACCATCTTTAAATACACATTAAGAAACTGGTGCCAAATGCACTGTATTGATGTCCTGGATTGTCTTCACCCATGCCGTTGCTCTTTGATATTTATGAAAAGGTCATTCTCAAACCTGGCCTTTTCCCTGTATCTATTAATAAAAAACTATGGGCACTTAGCCTCTTACCCTCTAAACAAAAACTGATTAAAGACAGGTTTAAATAGACACTAGAGCATATTGTAAAGGAGTGGGGCCTTTCTGTGTCCAATTGTATCAGAATCTGAGGGGTCCCAGAAAGACTAGGCAGCATATCAGAACATAATCAACACAGTATGTTAATCTACATCTGCTATTGCAGTGGTTTTCAACTGCAGAGTCCAGCACAGTTTGTTAATGTTGGTACTGCAATGCAATTTCTAAACTTCTAGTTATTATGAAGCTTAACCTGCCATTATGCAAAAGTTAGTTCTGACAGCACATTCTAATTGGTTGAGAGATGTATGATCTGTAATTTGTTTTAACTGTACAATCTATGGCTGTTTGCTCTCTTTAGAAGTTCGTCAAAGGTAATTATTGCCATTTTGTTTGAGTGAACAAGAGATTTGTTCTCTTTGAATTATTCAAGTTCTGTAAACGCTGCATCATTTGTCTTATTTTGATGTTTTGTCATTTCCTTTAAAATGATGCTTTAAAGAACAATATTTTTATTTGGAAATTAAGAGAAATATTGTCAGCAATTCTTAAAAACGAAGGCAAAACTGTTCAGTTCAATACTTGTCCCTATAAAAAATAAAACCTGATAACCTAAACATTTTGGCAGTGGTCTCTTATTTCTTTCCAGAGCTGTATACACTGTATATGTATATAGTTTAAGGGGTTAATCCCTCTTCCCCAGCAGCAGATTATGACTCTTTATAAGCAGTACATATAGTATTTATTTTTGTGAGTGGTAAAATTTGAAAAAGTTGAAAGGTATCAGGGCTGCTCCGTGTTAGACATAAATAACACAAACTAAATTTACAGGAATAGAGCGTAAGGTGGCATCACAATTATCAGAATGGCAGAAAGATTAACTCTTGCTGAGTGACCTCAGAGAAATACACAAAGTAAATGTGAGGAATGTCAGGAAACCTGTCAGTCTCTGTGACCCACGGATTCTTTAAGTTGTAAGCATCACAGTTGAGCCAACCTTTCTAAAATTTCAGATAACTGTTTTTCTCCTGGTTTCAGTTCCTTCACTAAAGGCAGCTTTGTTCTGACATGTTTTGCTACTCAGTCCGAGGGGCGCCCTCCAGTGGGGAGGTGATGTCAATGCACAACCTATAAAGGTTAGAAATAGAAGACAAATGTAGGAAAGGAAGAAATATGTCAGAATATTTCTATAAATATACAGAATATGTTCATAACACTCCTAACATGGGTGATGACAGATAATATTTTCTCCCTTCAATACTTATGTTAAAATCCACAGAATTCTTACAGTGTGGTTGTCTTCACAGTGTAAAGTGATTAATATTTTTGATGAGGTTAAACCTGCCGAAACCCAGCTATTTACTGTATTCCTTTTATCAGTGTTTTTTTTTACTCTTTTTTAATGTCTCTGCCCCTGACATACCCTTTTTTAAAACATAATGACATCATACACAGTGTATCTGAACATCTTTTTTATTAAAAAATTCAAAAATTCAAGAACATCCACATAAACAACAAATCACAGATATAAGTAGCAATAATAAAAAATAAGGAAACAAGACACCAAAACAAATTTTTATGTCACATTTTAATCTTCCTTCGAACTCCAAATAAATAAGTTGAGTGTAAATGCTTTTCTATAAACAAGAATTTTCACATTTGAAATCAAATGAAATAAAACTGAAGTGTTTCTGTACTTAAAACTGATAATCACATCCTTTATTTGTCCATGAAAACTGACATCTAAAAAACTTTCTTAGACTTTATTAGTAAACCTGTAAAGCAGCGTCCAAGCCTTCACTATAATGGGAATTCCAACCCCCACCCTCCATTATTTAAAATTATTTGCCCTTATATGTTTATATGTGATATAATTGCAAATGCAAACTGTAGAAAGGCAGTTAAAGAGTCATTTTCTTGTTTCATTTCATGCTGGTGAAATATGAGGTGCCTTTTCCGCTGAAGAAATTGGAGACATTTAGAGTTTATAATCAGGGACATGCACACATTTGTGCGACTGGTGCACCAGCTTATTTTCCCTCTTCTGGCCAAGCTAGCCTCGCATAAAGATTTGGAAAGGTGGGACCATTGGCTCCTTCAGACATTAGCTGTTTTGAGCAATAGTGATGGCGATGGCTAATGATGTCCATAAACTGGCTTTGCAGGCTGCATATATTATCAGATGTCCATTAAATAATGGAATAAAATAAACATTTTCACTTTCTTAATCACACAGCCACACATTACATTCTTTTATGTGCAGTTTGCTCTCGACATGTGCTGCGCTCCTCTTGTAGAATCCTTGAACTGTCTCTTGCCAGACTTGCAGCACCAATCAACCATAAAGCGAGTGGAATTGTTACAGCAATTCCAATGATGATTCCCACGCCCGACCCCATCACTCCATATGCGGATCCAACCACTGATCCAACCAGAGCCCCGATGAAGACTAATGCTATCAGTGCTACTGGTTTGAGGTAATATTGTGCAAGTGTCAGCAGCTCATCCCGATACTTGCTTTTGATAGCCACAATGTCCACTGGCTGGTCATCTTCACTCACTGGAAAAAACAATGGAGAAAGTAGTTAAAAAAATGGAGAAAGTAGTTAAATTAGATATGATAAATGAAGAAAACTGTGCAGCTTTAAAGCATAAAAACAATCCTACGGTGTTTTTCAACCTAAGGGGTCTCAACACAATTCGGTGTCTGGATAAAATGTATTGATCTATATTTCCGATTCCATTTTTCCATCAAACCTCTCAATGGTTGCACTGAAAACAGGTAAAATTTCTGTTCACTCTGCTATTCAAATTCACCCACCGCTGGGACTTAAACTGTGATATATAAAAGCTAAAAATACAATATAGTAACTAAAGATTGTGGTAAATAATTCTTTCCCAGACATAATATAGCGTGTTTTTGGTTCAGCCAGTCTTCTAAGACTCTGACATCCACGTGCTCTGCATGGAGAAATAGGAAGGATGCTGTGGTGTTTCGAGGAAAGTCGAGATGGAGGGGAGTCACCATAAACAAGCTATATTTTGGGGTGTGGGAGGTCATACTCACTACTAGGACGATCTTTATTAAAACTTCCACGCCGTTGCCTGAGTGCAGCGTCCTCAGCCTCTTTTTTATACTCATGTATTCTTTTCTGATACCCCTGTTTAAGCTGTTCTTCTCTGTCCTCGTACATTTTCTTCAGCTGTGAAACATCCAGTGGCATGTGGTTCTGCATGTATTCATAATAAATCTGTGGTAGGAAGAACTTGTCACAGTTTTCTTCCACCATCTTGTCTATTTCCTCAAGGAACTCTGGGATCTGGTCCTCAGAACGGAGGACGTAGTGTCTGTTGCCACATTTTTCCAGCAGTCTGTTCGCTTTCTCGATGTGCTGACTGATTGTAGGCTCCCCCACTTCTTCACTGCATAAGAACAGCACCACAGTGTGTTTCCAGGCCCTCTGGGACAGCAGCTCCATGTGCTGACTTGCTGTTTTAAGCTCTTTAACAGAAGGCACAACATCAGCACTTTCAACACGTAAAACCAGAATCAGAGCATGGGGTCCGGGAGGACAGAGGGTCGCACTTCTGATTATTTCATCTCTAACGTTAATAGACGTGCGTTGTATGGCACTACGGTCCCATCCAGGAGAGTCCACCAGGGTGATCCTCCTTCCCGCAGATTCTCCCTTGCGTAAAATGCACAGTCCACTCTCACCCTTAGGCTCTTTTCCACCCAGGAGAAGTCGGGCCACTTTACTCTTCCCTGCTCCAACTTTCCCCAGCAGAACAAGCCTGAGCTCTGAAACAGGTGATATAGACAGAAGAGCAACATGATCTCAGGATGTTATGGGACACTTACAGTGCTAATGTCTCTCAAAACATCGACTCACGGATTCACTCAGATCAAATTCATGCAGAAAGGATGCCGAACGCTAATAAACATAACTAACCTTCTGTTGTTGGTGGGAATCTGCTTGCCATGGTCCTACTGATTGGCAGTGATGCAGATGTCAAGGCCTTGTGAGTTTCACTTTAAATTTCCCTGTGAAACTTTCATTTTTTTCTCCAAGACAGGACAAAACAGGACCTGTTATCAAAAAAACAAAAAAAACATCCAGGGCCAGAGTACAATTCACAGTGTTAAGCTTTGGGTGCAGACAAAAGTACTCAGACAGGCTATAAACCCACATAAGTAAGGAAGGAAAACTCAGTACTTAGTTCAGTTGGATGTATTTTGTTAAGCCATCTGTTAAAATAGCTGGAAACAGTAACTCTTTGTAATTGTGTTTATCTACAGGTAATTCAGGAACTAAGAAGGAACCGATTATTAACACCTAAACCACTATTCAACCAGACAAGCTGTGATAAAGTAAAAAATCCATATAATCAGAGTAGAATAAATTGTATTTTTCTGTACATTATATACATACACATTGTTAAAAAATGACACATGGAATATAAATGGGTGGTTGACAGGTTCTAGAAGTGGCCCTGCATGCTTTACCATTTGTAATGTGCTGATATATACATATATAAACTCATCCACTTTTAGAATAAATTGACAGGAATGCTAAATGGTAACAGCATATCTGTGTGTTTGTACAAAATTTTAATGTCATTTACCATCAGTAGTTATTTTGTTATTGTTTCAAGAATAAAAATACAATGATGGCATAAGGGCATTTTGTTTACCAGAAAACTGCATTTTACCGCAATTTAACATTATTAACATTGGTGTTTTACTTTTGAGCAAACTGTGGTATTGTCAAGGTAATAATAATAACTATTATAATAATTATTATTATTATTATTGTTGTTGTTTTGTTGTTGTTGTTGTTGTTGTTGTTGTTGTTGTTGTTATTATAGAGATCCTTGGCTATTCATAATGCATTCAGGTTTTATGCCCCGTGCCTTACGTATGAACTACAAACAGTTCTATAAGAGTAACAGACTTCTTTCAGCTGTTTTAACAGATGCTGTATTAATATTAATAAAATGTTTCCAAATGATCAGTGTATTAAGAATCAGGAAGGTGAAAAGTCTTCACGTCATGTAGTTTTCACACTTTCACTTTCATGTTGCGTCATCTTCTGTCTTAAATCAAAAGACTGAACACCACTAGCTGTTTAAATAGTTTAAAATGTACACCACTAGCTGTTTAAATAGTTCGTACACAGCTTTAACTTACACTTTATTACAAAAATGAATAAAAATAACTGCTGAACGAAATACAAAAACGTTCCTGAAAAGTGTTGCGTCACACCTGATGTTGACACATTATAACTAGGAACCTGTTTACGTAGAGCACATTCACTGCTCTAATCTTTGCAAACACAGACCGCTATAACACTATTCTTTCTATGAAGTACTAAAAAGGTAATTGCTTACCTGTCACGACACATCCCCCATTATAGTGCAAGTGTAAGTTTGCTGGTTAAAATGTCGTTCGGAGGTTTAGTCTAAGGAAGTTCCTACTGGCAAAACTCTTAAGATACTGCATTCGGCAGAACGCCCCAGGGTCCTAAAGAGGAATGTCATTCTGAATTATATACAGTGGCTTGCAAAAGTATTCGGCCCCCTTGAACTTTTCCACATTTTGTCACATTACAGCCACAAACATGAA
>JBBPCY010073713.1:0-10135 GCA_037974405.1 Brachyalestes nurse | reverse complement strand
AGTCATTAGTTACAGAAACAGTCTTACAGTCATTAGTTACAGAAACAGTCTTACAGTCATTAGTTACAGAGACAGTCAAGGACATAAGGGTAGAAAGGGTTGGTAGAGTGTTTGAACCTGTGACTTTGTGGTCATCAGGTTCACAGGCCACTAGGCCACTACCACCCTGTAGGTGCTCTGAGCACCAGTGAATGGGGTAAAGCGAGTAAACTGATGGATTACAGTGTGACTGTAAACTACAAAGTGCACTTATGTTAAATGGAGCTGATAAAATGCATGAGTGTAGCTATAAGGTTTGTGTACCCAATAAGTGGGTCATCGGTGTATAATCAGACATTTTGCATTAAAACACATCTAAACTAAATCAGCTTACAGTAAGATTAAAGCACTGATCTGCTAACAGTTTTTGAAAACATCCATATTGTTACTAAACCTGTATTATTAACATACTTAACCCTTAGAACTTAGTGCATCAGTAAAATCTGCCGTTCTCCGGACCCCCCCACCGTGGGTTTTCCACACCCACTTGTGGGCGGAGACTGTCCTGAAAGTTCTCCTGGGTTCAAAGATCTTGTTATTATTTTATTTGTTTATAAGCATCAACACAAACCGGGGGAACTTCCATATAAGGAGCTTTTTTGCCGTTTGACAGTTTACCATTTGTTGCGCCATTGGCACGGATTCGAACTGCTTGTATTCTATGGATTAAACTGAACAACTTAAATATACCTTCTATAATTAGCCTATTTGAGAATGAGTTTATAGATGGTCTTATATAAATTGAGGCTAAATTATACTGTTTTTTTGTGTGTTAGAGTAGAGGAGCCTTATCTCTCAGTACAGATCTCATAAGTTCAAGTATCTGTCACCTTTTTCACACCCGATGCGTTTGGATCCCTGTTTACTTAAGGGCATCATCTTTGAGATCTGTTGCTTTAAACAATTGAGCAAAAGCATTAGGGGCAAAATATGCTTGTTAGTTCTGTCAGGGCCAAGCCTCATGTTAGTGAGATATAACTTGCTTAAACTTTTCTCTACCATATAGAGAAAGGATATTCTGGGCATACAAGAAATACAAGGACTTCCTTACATCATCTTATAGGAAATAAGTGATGAATGTGTCAATTTTTGATGCAAACACACAATCCGTGTCTGATCCATGTTGCAGTTTTAAGAGGAAAATGACTTGAACTTCAGCTTGTCTACCAAAATGTCCTAGCATGACTATGCATGACTTTGGTAATGTGGCATGAGCATTGGGTTAAAGAAATTTGGCTGCAATCGAATGTAGAAATTCATGAATAGTTCAACTGAAATTTCTGTAACTGTTGATGTCTGATACTGCATCCAGGTGTTGATTAAATCTCGTAACTGGGAGCAATATTTTAATATTTTATATTTAATATTTAAATGCAGCCAGTGCAAGATTTTGTGTAAGCTCACATTTGAATGCATCTGCAGACCAGAGTTTCCAGTTTGAAACGTCATTACCAGTCTTATTGTCCAGGAATGATCTGGTTTGCTGGGCAGTAGACTAAAATTCTGCTGAGGCTGCTGAGGTGTAATTTAAAAAATAAATCAAAAATACTTATTGTATGGGTTACACACAAGTGACCTTGACTAGTAAAATGAATTCTAAATGGTTAATGATCATATTTTAGCATTTCTTTTAACAAACGGGCCATTGTTTCCCACTTTCAGATCAATCTCTTTGGTTTAGGCCAAGGTGAAAAAACAAGTAGTGTAGGGATACTCGACAAATAAGAATTAAAGATAAATTTGAGCTAATAGGTTGTTCGGTGAAAACTACGCAAGTAATAACTTGTTTCTCCACAATCAGAAACTATGGAAATAACCTGTATAAACTAAACTAAAGCGAAACGTGATGACAAGTTCTGCCGGTGCACATTATTTACATATCTTTCTGTGTTCTGTATTTGCATTAAAAACTAAAAAAATGATCATTCCATGATTATGAGGCTTCCTAGTGTGTCTGTTTCCAAATGAAGTAGTGCAGAAGCCCTGAAAGGCTATGCATAGTTTGTTACTGTTGAAGTCTATTTTTGGGTTTGGCCAAGAACGTGAGGCTTGAGTGGATAGATTGTACCCAGTGATATAATTTTTTTTACTGACTTTAAAGTGACTAGACTGCACAAGAACGGTTGTACAAGTTGTGTTAAGTTGTTCATGAATGGAGAATCTGTTTCAAATTAGAAGTACTTGATTAGAAAAGTAGTATTTTTCCTTAAAAAGTAAAAGTACTGTGGTTTAACTCAGCACTGTAAAATGTGCTCAAGATCTTTAACAAGATACTTTGATACTTTTTTTACTTCTTTTCATAGCACTGTTTTTCCAAGGAACCGGCTCCACGTCATCCAAAAACAACACCGTGGTTGGTTTGCATGTCAGTCAAATGGTCGGTTCCTGTAAAAGAACAGCGTTTTGTTTCCTCTATATCTTCAAGGCTACTGCAGACGGGGTTAAATGTTTCTGAAGAACCTGGCCAGAGTGCACATCACCTAATCAGAGAATATTCTATTAGGGTAGAAACAAATCTGCCTTCACCTCCAGGTGAACTAGAGGTGCCCCAGTAGCCCCAGATAGAGGTGCCCTAGATACCGACGGCATTTCGTAAACTTATAAAACGTAGAAATTGGACCTAAAATGGCGAAATATATCTAGCATCATCAAAATGTTCTGCTCTTACTATAAGTAAGTCCTCAAATATGTGTGAACTATTGGTCAAGTTTAAACATCTGGTTGATGCAATTTTTTAAAAGTATACAGTGTTCCCCCTAACTGATAATTGTTTGCAGAAAACCCCGCAAATTCGCGGAAACTGAATTTGCTTTTTTTTTTTTTTTTGCTTTTTTCATGGCAGTATATAACTGTTTCGTGTATTTTATTGCTAAATTATTAAGTAAGACAAATATTAATGTAAATTCAGCTAAATTTCCATATAAAATATAACTGTATACATGTTTGAGTACTGTCGAGAGACACAAAGAAACCGTATAAGAAAGCGCGTCTTGGGATGGTGAAATGCTGCTGTACTCAGAGGTGGGAGGTTATTCAGCCAATCCAAGAGCGTTATTCATTTCTCCTTGGTGCTGATTGGCTGCTGCTCTGTGACACATCTCTGGCAGCTGCAGTCCAGAATTTCCGCATCTAAACAGTTTCAGTGTGGAGCATCTCAAGTGTTTCTCTGAGTGTTCTCGTGTTTTTCGTTTGGCTCTTCATAAAGCCCTGTATTTTTATTATTGTAAATTCAATTAATTACTGTATTTAAACTGCTTATACCAAAGAAAACACATGTTCATTCATTACAGTACAGGATACAGGGGTTACACACATTCACGTTTTTTCACAATTCGCGAGTGATCTTGGAACAAAACCCCTGCGAATTTCAGGAGTCTACTGTATATCTCTCTGTATGGTTGGATTCAGATATTTAAATAGTTACATTTAAATGAAGTATAGTGGCCCCTTATAGTCACACCACGTCACTAAATTCTTTCTCTGCATTTCACCCATTCACCAAGTGCTCAAGGGTACCTCAGTGGCATCACTAGCAGTCCTGGGATTTGAACTAACAGCCTTCTGATCGCAGGGGCAACTCCCTAACCTCTAGGCCACCACCTGCTCCGCAATAATAAATATATATATATAATTTTTTTTCACCCTGTTGTCCTGTATCTTTAAAAAGCCAAAAGACTTTTAAAAAAGCCATATCTGGTTTAGAACTGCTAAACGCGTAGCCACTTTGACGGCTGACCGTGTCTTAAAGTCTGTTTAAGAGTCTGCTGTGTGTTTTGCTCTTCACTTGTTTCTTCGTGTTTGTTTCTTTGCGTTTCGTCCCTTTCCGGCTTCTTTAGCCGTGATGCCACAGACTCTCTCTCCACACATTTTAAAGGCAACTCAACCGCCCTCTCTCTCTCCCCATTATTAAAAAAATGATCAATTTTCAGCCCCTGATCAACTGATTAAAAATCTGAACACACACACAGCACTGGATATTAATGGAGGTTTTGACACAGTGCCTTTTCTGACTATAAAAAAAATACAAATAGATAAACTTAATTTTTGTGTGCTTTTAGTGCTCAGAAATTGTAAAGATTTCCCCTGTATTCAGGTCCAGCTCTCTGTGTAACATCATTAAACATTTTAAGTTAAGAGTTAGTCTACCTAAAAATCATAGTGAGATTTTAAAAAGGGACTGATTTTAAGATTTATCCTTAATTAAATTTTCATATTCAGGTCAAAATTCCCAAAGCAGTGTGCCCAGTCACAATATCAGAAGTCCACGACTCTGGTACCTGGACAGAAAAGTCATATCTCTGTAAAACTGAACCAAAACTTCTGCAGTTAACACTGAAATTCTCATTCCGTTGACCAATGAAGTCTTTTTCTTTCTCCAGTGGAAAGAGCCTCAATCATGTAAAGTGATGTAATGCAGAACGATTTTATGACTCTTTCTCAATCTGTCTGTATATAAACTGTGTCGTACGTGAACACACCACAGTTTCTTTCTCTTTATTTAACCCATACACCAAGTGAAGCAGAGGGCAGCCGCTGAACACCGCGCCCGGAGAGCAGTGTGGGGCGAGGGTACCTTACTTAAGGGTGCCTCAGTGGTGCCTCAGTGGTGCCACTAGCAGTGCTTCAATCCCACTACCTTCTGGTCACAGGCCCAACTCCCTAACCACTAGGCCACCAGCCGTCAAACAGTATATTAATACAGCCATGAAGGAACCTTTCTGGTTCATGCTTTTGTAGTGTGTGGGAGTGTGTCTGTGTAAGATGTGCAGGTCACTATTGTTTTATACACTATTGACCAACACTTGATTCAAAATTTCAAACAAAAAATGTTTGGAGGAAGTGCTAAAATAATACAATTGGAAGAGTGTTGTGTAGTTTAACATTTCCAGCACCTTGGTGGGTGGGTTTCCTCTCTTTCAGTGACGCTCCCTTTTGTGAGGAGTTTGTTCAGACTGCTGGACACGTGGAGACCTTTTGTCATTCGCCCTGTAAACTAATCACAGATGTGTTCGTTTTTTAATTGAGTAACATTAGGCAGCATCTACACTTAGTATCTACACTTGCTGCTTAATGTGCCAGCCACAAGGAAGAGTTTTATTTACTTTTGCATGGGCAAAGTGGCATGGCTACAAATTGAGGTTAAACTGGTTGTGCAAGCTGAGGTGTCTTCCGCTGAAAAATGCAGTGGTACTATTGTAGTACAGTCAAACTGTAAACAATGCTGTACAACATTAATCAGGCCAGTCACTGTTGTTAGGAGTGGAAAAATTTTATGCATGTAATTATCTCTATTTTTAGGATGGTTTCAACTATTTGGGTTGTCGACTCGAACAGGTTTTAAACTCATGTCAGTGTTTCACTCCTGAGAAACAGTAGTTGACTACATTGGTTGTGAGGAGAAGGTTTAAAAATGTTCTCTTTTCGCGCTAAGACGGGCAGCTGGGGATCCTAGTGGCTAGGGAGTTGCCCCTTAAATCAGAAAGTTGTGGGTTCGAATCCCAACACTGCTAGTGTCATCCCGTCTCCACTAGGGGTGTTGAAATTAATCACATAATCGATGCATCGCGATGCAGAATCGTCAGGACATAATCGATTATATCATGATGACCTTGCCTGATTTTAAAAATCTAGTTAAAAAGTAGCACTGCAGAATGTTTTGTTTTTGAAGACTGACCATATTAATTAGGCCTCGCCTAATTAATGTAGGCGAGGCCTATATTACGCATTTTGGTTACAATTTAATGCTATGGGCTCAATTTCTGTTTACTTTTTGATGAGCTATGTCTATATTCTTTATTTCTGCTTACAATTTAGTGTAATGGTCACAATTTTTTCTCACATTTTCAGTTTTTTTTATTTATTTAATAAAAACGGGAGCTTACATCTCACTGCTTGTATTTGAAAACATAAAAATTTGAAGTAATGTATAAAATTGACGGGATGCATCGAGATATCGAATCGAATCGTTGACATGGTAATAGCAATCGAACCGAATCTTGAGGCCTATGAAGGTTCACACCTCTATTAAATACTAAACATAACTAAAGCAAGAACAAATCAAAACACAGAATCCCCCCCGCAACTTAAACACCGTAATGTCAAAGCATGAAGTCCCTTTCCCTCCCACCACCTCGCCTGTCAACAGACCAGTTCTCACATCCGTGGACCCTCACAGGGTTTACTGTCAGGTTTCGATTGGTTATCACTTACCAGCACGAACACACCGGTCCCTCAGACATCACTGAATTTGCACACAGATTAATTTAGATAAAAATGAATGTAAGATATTCTTAGAGCACACTGTTATCATCGTTATATATGTTCTATATGTAATTGAGTAGGAAGCACAGTGAAAAGTGCTTGTGCCGGAGGATTTGGGTATAATGGTAAAGCTCATCTGGGTTTTGGCCTCTAAACTCATGCTGCATTCGCTTTAGTAGAGTTTATTTAGTGGTCTAATATATTTCCAAGCACGGTGGACGATATTTTTGCAGCTGTTCATCCTTCAACAGCTCAATAAAAATATTCAGGCTTGTCTGAAAAAACAGTTCCATCCAAATGCAGCGTGTTTGAAGTGTACATGCGAAAAAAAAGAGAGAATATTTATTTTTAGACCATGTTCTACCACAGTTTTGGTCTTTATTTTTCAGCAAATTTGGACCTGCAAATATTTTCTGTCATTTTTTGTTCACTCCCTAAAGCTGACTCTAATACACTGTAATAAACAAGAACATTTTCTTAAATGCAGGGTTTTAGCGAAATCATTCTGATGAAAACGTCCATTTATTAACTGCACTGCGAGCAAAAATGCAGAAAGATGGAGAAAGTTTGAGCACCCCTAGTTTTTTGATTGAGTGAAAATGATATCATAGCCTTCACCGAGAATAAAGATGAATATGTTCTTCCTGCCATTTGTGTGTTCTGTTTCGGCTTCATTTAAGGTGGAACTACTTTGCAGAAGCTAGTATTTATTATTAATTGTGTGAATGTGTAATTTGACCAGGTGCGCACAAACTTCTACACATGATATGTCAGGCATATCCTTTTTGTGTCTGACTAGTAAAGAAGTAAACCATGTTTTGTTTGTCCTAATTCCCAACACCGTGGAGTTTTACGAAGGTTTGCCAGTTTCATGTATTCCCGGCGATGTCACTGTGATTGTCCCAGTCCTGTGACCAAAGACTCTGGCTGTCAGAACTTTAGGATGACCGTCTCTACATGACTGCTGCATCTCAGCGTACCCACATCTGCTGATCAGCTGCTGGGAATCTGTAGCGTGGAACAGTGATTCAACAGTGCAGGTGGATGATGCATGCTGGTGGTTTCTATTCTTGTGTACTGACTTGTGTTGCAGCCTATGATTCAGTAGGTGTTCTCACTTCACCTCAAACATGACGTCATATCCGAGTTTATAAAGCTCCGCAGTGCTGCGGCCGAAAGATTAGATTGTGGAAATCCCACAATCTGTAGGAGCCTCAAGATGGCCCAGCCTTCAGGGAGGCATCTTTCCTCTTGGGACGAGCGCAAAAAACAAACAGAGAGGGCAAAAAGTCGGGGCTGGAATTTTTGAGAAGAGAGCAGAGCAGAGCAGAGCTTGTGTTAGATTTGAAATGAAGATGCACGTTAATCTTGCAGCGCTCTGAAACAGGAAATGGCTGACAGAAGGAATGCCGTCGCTCCCCTCGCCAGTACTCTGCAGGGCTTTCAGCTCTGTCGCTGGTTGGCTCGCTACTTCATACAAAAGCTTCCTGTAAACAAGCCACCCCCTGCACCTATTAGAGAAAATCTCACGCTGACCTGTTTATGAAGCACAGTGTTGCACTTTGAAAGCGCAAGAACAAAGACCTGCCGCTCTGTAAATAAGACACTGGGAAAAGTCACTTTGCAGATAAATGTTCTGAGTGTTATTTGGAAAAACAAAAGGTGTCAAAATGTATCTAAATATAAGCCATTCCTAATTAGTGCTAATTATAACCACCATAACATTTTTGTCCATAGTATTGTCCTTGTTGCAACATGTTTAAAACATTATTATTATTATTATTCTTTTTAAATCTAAACAGTCAAAAACATCTGTGATTGGTCAACAAAACATTTAGGACACTTTTTAATCAGTGTGAGAAACTGCATTTTAGCTTTTTAGCTGCATTTTAACTCCATCTGCACTTAGGTGCACCCCAGACACGTGAGCCATGAACATCTCAGATTACGAGTGAACCCTGGTTTGGTTAGTTTCTGGTGGGAAGGTGTTTTTTGGATCGTTTTTCCTCTTCTAGCAGTATGTCATTACTGTTCTATCCACATGATCTGCCTGTTTTTTAACATGAGACTTCACACACACCTACATTGTTCTTGCAACCTGAGCTGTTGTCGCACTGTGCCGGATGTGATCTCTGATATCTGGGGACAGTTTGGGCTAAATGCGAGCGGGAGTGTAGTGTCATAAACAAGCTGGGGGTGAAATTTGTAAAACATCCATAATTATTTGTGAAGATGGGCAACAGTATGTGTGTCAACACCGTCACAGACGACAAGCAAAAAGTTTGCAAGACTGAAAGGTCCAATGATGGTCCAGTTAAAAAAGTATGTAGATGTGGCCTCATAGGTTTAACTGTACTGAGCAGCCATAACATTAAAACCACCTTCCTGATATTGTGTAGGCTCCCCTCTTGCCACTGAAACAGCTCTGAGCCTCAAGGCAAGAACTTAAGAAAACCCCTGAAGATGTGCTGTGGTATCTGTTGCTCGGTCCCAACAACCAGCATTAAAATACTAAAAAAACATATCTCTTTATATTTTTGATGAGGCTGTTGGACCGTTGCTGGACCATTTTTTAAATTTTACTTCACTGTTTGTATCCCCTCCTAATTTCTGACTAATCAGAAATACCCCATGGCAATTATGAGGTGCACTTAATTAGTGGTTTGCAGTGTGAAAGTAACTGAACCAAATGTTATGACAGCAAATAATGGGCCATATATTTTAAGCCCTTTCTGTGAGGGCTTTTTTTCTTTAGCTGAGTGGCACTTATTCCATTTTGGACTATGATGAAATTGCTTTCTGGTTTGTTTAAAGGAAATATGTAAGTGCTCAGCACCTGCTGCTGTGATGAAAGGAGAATCATGATTAAGATTTTTTTTGGTATGAATTGAATTTATTGAAGCAATGTTGAGGAATAGTTGTTGTGGTCCATTGTGAGTGTTGTCACACTGTTTTGTGTCACAGAATTCTTAGATCTGAGATCAGGGTCACATTTATTCATGCACAACTTGCTGTTCAGGACATATTCCGGAAACGTGTATTAATTATGGCTGTCAAATGAACAACTTCGTCATGAAGTTATATTTTGGGCAAAGTGCCGGCTTTCTCAAAAGTGCAGTCTATTATAAAAACTGCCCCTATAGAAGGTATAAAGGCCACATTTCTTCTGTGCAGCTTGTAAGTAATATTGATCACCACTAGATATAAATGTTCATGGGAATAAGTCACTAGACTTAAAGGGCCTAGAGACTATCTTTGTTCTGTTAATTTTGGCTGTTCTGTTTAAATAAAGCTAGATAATACCAGAAAGACTGGCTCCCATTCGAGAGTCATTAATTTTTTCTTGTGCAATTTTTTGCAATTTTTTTTGTAAATAATCTTTCATCCCTTTGTTGGACTGGAATTTTTCTCGCTCTCTGCGATGAACTTTAGGGCTTTGTACTGTCACTAATTTGTTTTTGCACTGAAGAACTGTGCACAGCCCTTTCAGAACAATTGTTTTGAAATATTACTTATACTTGCGCTACTTATACTTCCTATATACTATATTCATGGGTCTTGTGCAGTGGCTTTTGTTGTCAATACTTTTCTTTTTAAATCTCAGCGAGATGGCCCTGTATTCCTTTCAGGAATTTGACACAAAGTTTATTTTGTTGAGTTTTAGGTCAAAACAGTCCCAATATGTACCATAAACCAAGATTAGCTTATAGCTGAAATGTTCAATTCAGTTTTATTTATGTAGCGCTTTTTACAGCCAGGTTGTCACAAAGCAGCTTTACAGAGTCCAGGTCCGAGCCCCTAGTGAGTAGCCAAAGGCGACAGAGGCGAGGAAAAA
>JBBPCY010073712.1:0-10136 GCA_037974405.1 Brachyalestes nurse | reverse complement strand
TATATCTGGTGTTGATGGGTTGCATTCAAGATATCCAAATCTAAATTCAGTAAATTGTATTTTGTTGTAAACATGAATGTAACATGACCAGTGTCAAAATTTTGTAATTACGAATGATGCGCTGTGCATCTGCCTATGGTACCATTTACTTTCTCTAGTCTTCTTTCGATTTCGTCTTCTTGCCCACCTCGAAAATGTTCTTGTGACTGTGAATTATCACTAAGGATGCATGGACATATTTTTCAAATTCTGGGGTAGCATAATATTTAGTGATGCAGAGGAACTATACTATAATGTGTGCATTTGACTCATTTTTTTGTATTTGTAATCATTATTTCTGTTATATGTTTTTTATTCTTTCTCTTGATAAATTATCTTTTTTTATATTCTGGGACCACTTTACACTAAGAAAACCCTTATAAAGGGTTTATGAAACCTTAATTTACGAATGGTTATTAATTAGGTCATAAACACTTTAAACATCATGAATAAACAATTAAGACATATCTAAAAGGGCCAACAGTGAGCTGTAATGTGTGATTACAGCTCACTGTTGAATACTGATGAAGCTGACAGAATGCTGACTGATGGAGAAGACAGACTGATAACCAGCCAGATCTTTGACAACAGAAATTAACGTGGGCTCAGGTGTTATAAATAAGTAGTAATTGTCATAAACACTTAATGATAATTACTACTTACTAATGACAATTTTTAAACTTCATAAATTCTTTATAAGGGTAGTCTTTTTGTAAAGCAGTACTCTCCACTCTATACAGGGAAATGCACCAGAATGATCATCCATGGTAATCTACTTTGCAGTTTTTCTTTAATTATTCAGTACATACACACACACACACACTCTTACCCATGATGTGTTTTCCTTCATTTGGTGCTGGTTGCTATGGGAGCCAGAGGCAAGGCCCTTCCAGAAGCACTCCTGACAGAGCTGGTAATTATTACATTGTTGGCAGCAGTAGCGAAATCCCATCATGCTTTGGCTGTGGCAGTAAGAGCACTCCACTGGGTGGAAGACTAGAAAAGAAGAAGAAAGAAAAAAATAAGGAGTTAGTTCCAACCTTTTAAGGTGTCTCTGTTTTATCATTTTGTTTAATTTCACACAAATCCCAATCTGTATGTCTCTCTTTGCTTCTTACAACAGTAGCACTGAGCTGGGATGTTCTTGTTTCACAGCTTCCTCAACACACCTAGAGTATGGGCCACATCCGACATCTGATTGTGGGCCAAAGAGCATCCTTCAGCTTTTGTAGGCCGTGTTTTTACCAGGAAGGTATTTATTTAAAAAAGTGATAAATGATAAAACAGTGGATCAGAGAGGTCAAAAAAGACATCAAGCAACAAAATATGGTGCAACAATATCAAAACACTAGAGAAAGCACAAGACAGTGTTTCTCTAGAGTCCACAGAAGCATCAACACTGCATCACTGAGCAGTGGTGAGGGAAAAAAATCATTACACTACCAGGCAATTCAGTGTATTATGTTGAGATTCTTCTTTTAGATACCGTTTCCTCTGCTCACATGTATTTTGACTGTGAGGATTATCTGGATAAGGCCAAGTCACATTAGAATGCAGGTGTATTTAAAAGTTCATTCAACTGCACAACCTTCTTAACAAGGTGGCACAAGATGCATTCGAGCCATATAGTAGTGTAGTAGTAAAAACCCCTTTCACTGCTGGGATGGTGCCTCCCCCCTGCTCCCTCTTCTTTTAAAGAAAAGCCCACCCTGCCACGCCTTAATGCGGGCATTAGTGCTCCCCAGATCATGACAATTGGCTGTTGTATACGAGCTGATTTGCATTTTACTCGCCACATAGTAATTGGATTTCGGTCTGGCTGACCGGAGACACATTTGACTACAAAGTGTAAACACGTGTTTAAAATCTTATCAGGATACTGTCCAGATCAGATACTTGTCACACGAAGTTGTGCAACTGCAGAAATTGCCTGGCTATTACAGACTGAACTTCGAAAATGAACTTTCTAGTCAGAAACAAATCTCACCATTCTCCACATTGGCGAGTCGATGCATGAGTGGCAACCAAACAAGACACTGTGGAGGAGGATCACAAATGAAGGTATCCAGGAACATGTTCAAAGTAACCTGTTTCTTTAATAACAGTGAAAAAAAAGATGACCAATAATAACAATGAAGACCACAAGAATGAATCTATAATTCAAAAGTAAATTTATTATAAACCAAAAGCTGCACAATTTTCAAAATTTTCATGTATCCATCAGTAACTGGAGAGTTTCTAGATTTTAGGCCTGGAGTGGCCCTGCATTGCACAGTCTGGTATTCTCCCTTTCCCTGATTACACAGTTCTTTTCATACATAAGTTCACTGATAAGTCTTTTCACCAAATCAAGAGGGCAAAAAAAGATCACTTTAAATGCGGTAAAGCCTCCAGCAATAAGGTCTGACTTGAATTAACCTTGTCTTCAAATAACTAAAATGATCTGAAACCTGTCAAATGCAAACAGTCCATTTTACCAACCTGCTGGGTAAAGCATGTTCTGGTGGTCTGCTCTGTGTAGCCAAAAGATGGTCCTTCAAAAATTGTGACAGGCAGCTTGAGTACTTCTTTCAGGAACTGGTTAAATTGTGAATAAATCATTATCCCTTTGGAGTCTGATATCTGAGAAAAAATATCTGAAGGAAAAAAGAATACACATAATTATACTCCATATATTTAGACTCCTACACTTCTAAACATATGTTTAATAACTAAGAATAAATTAAATTGCCTGTACTGTTCATTTTGTTTTGTATGTTTGGGATTATGGGAAAATTAAATGATATTACAATGATACGATTTTATAGAGAAAACAACACCTAAAGGCAGTTAAAGATTTCAAAGGAATCACATAAGAATTCTTTGAAACCCATTAATTTAGTAGTCTTTGTACTTCCCTTCTGCTAAGATAATATCCTAAAATATCTACCTCATCGTAATCTGTAATCTCATTCATGACCTTGCTGGGTAGATGCCTTATCCTCCTGAGACCCCTAACGCAGAGTGCATTGATATGAGAAATTCTAAAATGCATTCAACTCGAACAGCTTAGATTCTCACTGAGAGGATCTTTCAATTCTTTAAATGAGACCTATGGTCATATGCTTAGATATATTAATAACTTGGTCCAGATGAGACAGAAACCAGAACAGGATTAAAGGAATTCTCTATTTTTTCAACATGAAGCAATTTCCCTTTCACATATATTATACTTCAATTAGCCACTATATCAAATCCACTGACAGGTGAAAGGAATTACACTGATTATTGTTATAATGACACATGTCAAGGGGAGGCTGGCTTTATGTGAATAGAAGGCAGCACATGCTCACCTTCACACCCCTCACGCCAACCCCTCCAAAACCAAAGAAAAAAACATAGCTGCAAACCCCAAGTACAATTCTTTGTGGCAACAGTATTTTTTGATGGAAGTGGCTTCTTTCAAAAGGGTAATGTGCCCTGTCACACGGCAAAATTGCTCAGAAATATTTTAAAGAACATGACAAAGAACATGACAAGGTGATTTTGCCTCTATATTCCCCAGATCTCAATCTGATCCAGTATCTGTGGGATGTAAAGGACAAATTAGTCCAATCCATGAAGGTCCCACCTCGCACCTTACAGGAAAGAAAGGATCTGCTGCTAACTCCTTGGTGCCAGATATCACAGTACACCATGAGAGTTCTTGAAGAGTCCTCAACAGATCAGCTGTTTTACTTTTTGTTTTACTGTTTTACTTCGCAGATGTAAAATAACTGGTGATAGTTCATCTGATGCTGCAGCTTGTATTTACCATTCTCTAATTCATTGTCAGTGGTCAGTTTATGGACACAGGGCACTGTTGGGTGCATATTTTCGGTTGGATAGGGGAGCAACTTTGAGGTGACTTTGAAAAGTTTTTCTATGGCCTTACAAAATTATGATAAAAATGACACATTCAGCTCCCTTTAGCTGAAGTTTAATCTTGTTTAAATCAGCAATCAACATTACTTTAAGGAAAATGAGTCTCTTAAAAGGTAAAATTCAAGTTGGCACTTACATCTTAATTTGTCCAAAATCTTACCCCCACATAATGTAGCAAGGGCCATCTTGATGACAAACACTGGAAGCTTTCCTTGACTCTCCCTGTAAAAGAAAGTTCAACTTCAATTCAATTCTTTTAAAGAAAGACATGAAGTGAAAGTGACACTTCCCTTTTCTTTTTTTCCCCTGATAAGCTCAATCTGTGTAGTATTGAATATAATTTGTGCATTTTCTGGCAGAGAAATAGCAGTGAAAATGGAAATGGAACTCCCATCAGTGTGTGAACTTTGGGACAAGGGTGGTGTATGTGTAGGAGAGTGTTTACACAAATACCACTGGTGCGTAATGTGTCGAGCCCACTCACAACTTGGTTTCTGAGACCTCATCCCCGCATACAGATCACTCATCAGGCGTATCAAGCCCATTCCAAGGCATAAGGGATTTCAGGATTGTTTTGAGCACACTGGCACATTTTTAGAAAGGCTGCAACCTATGACAGCTCTACCAACCTGGAGGAGTACATGGTGTCAGTGACTGGCGTCATCAGCAAGTGCATCGATGATGTTACTGTTTCCAAGACCATCACAAGACAGCACACACAGACTGCAAAGACTGCTGATAACCTGAGACACTGCCTTCTGCCTTCCCCCTCATGATAATTCTGATGAGCTGTGGACTGCCCTTTATAAATACAGCTTGCAGACACATTGATCATGAAGTCTCTCTTTAATGATGTCAACCCTCTGATACGGGACCCAAGTGAAGAGACTGGGAGGATCCTGAGATCTGGCATGAATGTAGATCAAACTCACAGGAAGGAGCTAGACAGAAAAAGCTTTGCCATGAGCTTGTTACCACTGAGCCACAAGATGGAATACTGGCGGCAACTCAGGACTCTCTCGTACGGGCCAGGATGGAACAGACAGAGAGAAGGAAAAAGGGACATTAGTGGATAAGATGGACTAAGAATAACAGTCTGCATGAGACTGACAAAAAGGGAATAGTTCAGATGACAGGGAGAAAAGGAAATGGAGAAGAGTGCCAAAGAACGCTCAAGATGGCTCATGTAAAACGGTACCGGGCAAGTATTTAGGTGGAGGGGAATTCAGGGCGTGGGAATGGCAACTGCCCAACTAATCCTTATAATACAAACTAACCCGTATAAATGGCAGACCCCAGATGTCGTTGATCAGAATGAGGAGGAAAGGGGAAAGGACCAGAAATGTCAGGCCTAGGGTGGTAAGGTGAGGGAACAGCTGTTAGTGCAGCCCTGGTCTGGGCTCCATACACTCACAGATTTCCTCAATATCTCTCCGAGCACCACTATTGTTCAAAAGGCTTTCAAAGTCATCACCATTAACCCTGTCCCAAAGAAGTCGTCGTCAGTCAGGCTCATCATCAGGGACATATGGACACTTATGTGAGAATGCTGTTTATGCTGTGGCTAATCACCATCTGATAGGTAAGCTGAGAACACCTTCCTCTGCAACTGGATCATCCACTTTATGAATAGGAGGCATCAATCAGTCAGGATCAGGAACAATATCTTTAGTACCACCACACTAAGCATAGGGGGAAGCAATGCACATTTCAAACCACATCAAGTTCACTGAAGACATGACCATGGAGGGTTTGATTAGGGGAAACAATGAGGTGGCATACAGAGATTAGGTGCAACAGGTAATGGCCTGGTGCAGAGCCAGTTTCTGAATGTAGACAAAACAAAAGAGATTGCTGTTGTCTTCAGGAGAGCACGCCGTGTTCACTCCCTTCTGAACATCAACAGCTCTTTTGTGGAGACCTTCCAGAGCACCAAGTTCCTTGGTTTTCACATCATAATACCCATATTAATTCAAAATAATACAGTTACTGCTCCTGTCAGCTGTCATCCTGTAAATTATTGTGTTGTTGCTCTTGGGTCTTTGCATTTTCTCTCGCTGTCCTGTCCTGCCCACATTTGCATAGTCTTGTATAGTCTTATGATGTTTCTGTTTTTAATCTTTATGTAGCACTACGGGCCTGGAAGAAAATTTCACTGTGTAGTGTATGCATTACAAAAAAAACTTTTTTTCCCATACATTTTTTTATACTTACCATATACAAAACATGTTCATAAAGTTCTTTGCACAAAATCACTCTCATATAATGAGATTTCCACACGTTTATTCACAGTTTCATTCCCTTTTGAAATGAGCCGTTTAGATGGAGGGCCCAGTGTGACGTGGATGTTGTTTTAGGTCATAAATTGAAATGTAGAAAATTTCAATTTATGACCCAATTAAACTTATGACCCAATTAAACAAATGAAATATTACTTGGCCATTTACTGGGAAATTAGCCAATATTACATACCAGTGACTGGCAGAGGGTATGTGAACCTTCGCTTTCAATATCTGGTGTGACCTCCTTGTGTCACTAAACATTTTTGATAACACTTAAACAGTCCTGCACATCAGCTTGGAGCTTCACTTTAGGCCCTTCTACAGCATTTCTATTAGGTTAAAATCATGACTTGTCCATTCCGAAATATTAACTTTACTTTTCTTTAATCATTCTTTGGTAGACTAACTTGTGTGCTCAGGGGTGTTGTCATACTGTCTGACCACTTTCCGTTGTTTTGCAATTTCCTTTAGAATTAACTGAAATGACTCAGAATTAATTGTTTGATCAATAATGACACGTTATCCAGGTTTCATAGACAGAAAAAGATTCGTTTTCCTTCCATACACTACCATTTATATACAGTAAATCCCCAGATTTTTGCTGAGAACCAAATTAATAAGAACTGTTTGTGGAAACTCCCGCATATTTCCATCGCATTTTATTTGGTTTTGTGATGTCCTGGCCTCATCTGTCACAGCCCTTGTCCTCATGCTATGTTGTTTATGTTCAGGCGCTGCTGAATGCCTTGCTAAGCGCTGCGCCTAAACAAACAACCCAGCACAAGGACAAGGGGGCGTGGCGGACGAGGCCCGGATGTCACAGCTTTTTTTGTGGTAATGTATTAATTTTTAATGAATTCTAGTACATTTCCATTTAAAATATAACTATATTTTTTGGTACTGTCCAGAGAACACAAATAAAGCACATCTTGGGATGGTAAAATACCGCTGCACTCAGAGGCAGAAGGTTTAAAAGTAGCCAATGCGAGAACGTTATTTATTTCTCCTTGCTGCAACTGCAGTCCAGAATTTCTCCTGTGGAGCTATCTTGAGCGTTCTCATGTTTTTCGTTTTATTCTTCTTAAAGTCCTGTATTTTTATTACTGTTAATTAAATTAGTTTATTACTGTATTTACCCTGCTTATACCAAAGAAAATAACCTGTGTCCTCTGGGATGGAGCCCCTCTGTGTCCTCCTGGATGGAGCCCCTTCGGGAAGTTCCACCATGTCCTCCAGGATGGAGCCCGCTCCGGGGAGCCCCTCTATGTCCTTCGGGATGGAGCCCCCTCCGGGGAGCCCCTCACAAATCCCCTCCCTGCTCTCCCAGACCCCCGTATAGTACCCCATCCTCCAGGGCACAACTCTGGGTCGCCAAAGACCAACTGGCCCAACACACGGGCGGAGGTGAGGTAAGCGGGGGCAAAAGGCAGAGGGCCTGGCCCCTTCCAGGCCGGCCGTGGAGAATGCGGTGGACCAGTGGGACTGTGATTGGGAGCAGGAGCGGAGGCCGCGACTTCACAAGCTGGGGCCGCCCCAGCGGCTTCACGAACTGTGGCCACGCCTATGGCTTAACAAACTGGGGCTGGCGGTGGCTGTAGCCTGGGCGCTGCTACGGGCGGTAGCCTGTGCGCTGCTACGGCCTGGAGCCTGGGCGCTGCTGCGGCCGGGTCCAGCGTCTCCCACTCCTCCAAGGTACCACAGGTGCCGACGAGGCCAAGGCGAAATCCGCTGCGCCTTTGTGGGTTGGTCCATCTGTCACGGACTCCATCTCTCGACAATGAGGGCAGGTGTAAATGCAGACTTCCATAATGAATAACTTTTATTTTCACAAAGCAAACACTTAAACAGAAATCAAAATTGGAACAAAGGAGACAGGAGCACAAACGAAACCAGCATGACGGTGGACCGACACAAAATGAACTAAATACACAAAGCCAAAACACTCAAACCAATCACAACACAAAATCACTTTAACTGATCACACCGGTCAGCTGAAACAACCAGTCGGTACTAAAAAAATTTAAATGTTACGGTACCAGGTTTTCTGAAGTACCGGTGGTACAGAGCACCCGGTCAACCCAGTTCTTGCTGCGCTATCCGATTGGTGCGTATTGTGCAGTTGCATCTTCTTCGCAAAAGCACAGTGACACGGCGACGGGTGGTGCTGATGATGAGGAGGCTCTGAATCCGCTTGCTGAAAAGAAAGGAGGAAAGAGCCACGTGTGGAAGTATTTTGTTTTTGTGGCTGATGACAAGGGCAACATCATTGATCACCAGAAAGCCATTTGCAAGCGGTGTCATCGAAGTTTTGTCAAAAAAAGAAAAACATTGAACCTTATAAAACACCTTAAAGACCATCACCCAGATTTAATGAAAGAATTCAAGCAGGTACGTTTTAATTTTATTTCATATTTAGAGCTTTTGTTATAAAAAAAATAAAATACCATTCATTTACATTAGAGCTTAGATCGGGCCCAAAAAATGAAACCCGACCCTACCCGAACCCGTGCACCTTGGGAGAAAACAATTCAGTGTACACTTTATAGTACGTATATGGGTTTACCTTTTTTTAAGGGTAATGTATTAAGCTGAGTTTAAAATGAAAAAGAGTTTTGGGATCATATTTGGGGGCATATTTAGGGTTTACACTATAAAAATAGGCATTTTAAGGCATTTTTTTACATCACAAATTCTTGACCCCCACGACTGTCAGGGGTTTACTGTAATACTGTATCAGTTTCCTTAATAAATAAATGCCCCAAAAGAATATTGTCTCATTTGTTTAATTAGGTTCTCTTTATCTATGTTTAGGACTTGTACGAAAATATGACGATGATGATGATTTCACATTTTCATGTAACAGCATGTCAACAGTGATGACCACGTGAGCTGCCTCCCCCTTGTTCATGACATTCAAAATGAACACAAAAATCACTTTCTGAGCAAAGATAGAAAAACTCACGTGTCGTACGCAGCCAGCAGGAAGTTGAGTAAAAGCAAAATGGACTGCTCCACATTGATCTGGTGTGTGGTGGGCATGCGCTTATTCAGCTGGTAAAAGATGGTGGACAGTATTGCTTCAAGTTGAGCCACTGAGAACTCAGTGTTGAGGTCAATGGTGTTGAGACCATTCTCCCGGAAAGCTTCCATAACATTCCAGATATCCACCAAGTGCACTGTGAGCAGAGAAGGTACATTCAAAACATGCAATGAAAATAGTAGGCAAAAATAGGCATGCAATGTAAAAAACAGGTGTAATATGTTACAAAGGTCATTTAGAGTAAAAAAGCCCAGCTTAGTAAAACAGTCAAGCTTTAGAATGGAACAGTAGTGTATTTGTGTGCTACCAGTCAGTAAACTGAAAATGGCTCAGATGCTTGTATTTGAGCAAAGTACATGAGCTTTCATTGCACTCCTTTTTTTGTACATCTTTTACCAATATGTACAGCTATTCATACTCACAATTACACCTCTTCTGAATGAATCTGAGCTTGCATGCTGTTCTGTAGGTTGACAGCCTGATGGAATCCAACTCTAGAGCACCTAAGATCAGAAAAGCAATGGTTTTCCATAGTGTAGCCGAACAGTACTCAAATTAGTGATGGGCCGATCCACGTTTTTCCAGTTCCGTTCCGATTCTGATACATGACTGCCAATACCGATACAGATTCCGATATAATACATTTTTTTAATAACTTTAATATTAGCATTATATTTGTTAAAATTGTGCTGTTTGTTAGTAAGGTTACCTCACAGTATAAATAAACTACTAAGCACTTATTAGAAGAGCAAAAACTATACACAACTACAATGAATTTAAAGGCATTCCAAAGGAATTTATGTCACATTTCACAAAAAGGTAGCAGCAACAGCTGTAAAATTTTGTAAATATCAAAAACACAACAATCTTGG
>JBBPCY010073711.1:0-10136 GCA_037974405.1 Brachyalestes nurse | reverse complement strand
GTTTACCTTTACATTTTCTTTAAGGGTAATGCACTAAACTGAGTTTAAAATGAAATTAAAGTGTTCTGGGAGCAGGTCTGGGGGCATATTTAGAGTTTTTTAATCTGTTTTTCCGCTATACGCGGGTGCTCTTGGAACGTAACCCCCCGCAAAAAGTGGGGGATTATTGTATAACACAATGAAGAGCAAAATGAGACTTTTCATTCAACATTTCAGATTGGTCCAGGTGGAAAGGCTGATCTTCCCCCCATTGATGGACCCACAGATATGGACCGTGGACCAATCCTGCCAGTCCCCATTGGTATCAGACCAGTCCTGAGCAAATACCGCATTGAGGTGAGAGGCTTGAGTTGTGATTCTTGGAAAAATGCTGGTGGAACAGGTCTGACCTTTCTAAGACAACCAGAGCAACAGAATCACTTCCCATCTTCAAGAACCTCCTGACGACTCGACTATTCAGAGAGCATCTCCTCTCCTGATGCTCTGTCCACCCTAAATCACAGCTCTTCTATCTGAATAGGCTCACATCTTCTTGCACTACTCTCCAAGTACAGATTTTAGCACTTAGAGCTCTCCTCTGGTTCTCCCTGTCCTGAAACTTGAGTGTTTCCTCAGTTTGCAAGTCGCTTTGGAGAAAAAGTGCTGTAACAGTCACGTTTTGGTACTTAACCGTCACGGTACGCGGGTCACGGTTCGGTACATGATGTCGGACATTGAAGTAATACGGATCCCTACGGCATCACAGAGGGACCAAAAAGGGCCAGTAAATCATAAACCTGGGTCATAGTGTGGTGCAATAGTGCCCCCTACTGGCGTAACACTTCTGCTGCCTTACACATACATGAAAATATAAGCGAGAGTGTGTTTACTGGTTAATACACTGCTGTTTATTTAAAATAAACAAAAACAAACCAAGCCTCATTCTTTAGAACTTTTTGTTACTTAACTTCGCTGTATCAGAACCGTACCGAACCGTGATGTTAGAACTATAGTGTAAACCAAACCGTGACCTTTCTGTACCATTACTGCTGCCTAGGATATGACACACTGCAGCTAATAATAGTAGCTGCAGCCCCCTTTGAAGACTTTTGCCTCTACGTAAGTCCATGTTCATAGATAACAGTGCGTCATTTAGTGTCAGAAACCACATAAGCAAGTCACTTCGAGATCACTGAAGGAATTATATGGTTCAAAGCTAGCTTGTGAAGCACAATGCTAACATCACTTCCATCACTTGTTAACTACATTAGCCTGGTGCTTGTAATGAGAAAGCAAACATGACTTGGATGTTTTGAGATACTTGGAGCTCTGCATAAATTTGATTCCTGGCTTCACTGTTGCTACAGACAGGGTTTAGCATTTGTAACATTACTTATTTATGACTTCATTGAAATACAAGGACACTTTGATTCTTCATTACTCCAAGGTTCTTTGTTACACCGGGGGATTTATTGATTAGGACTGGTTTATAGGTTTCAACTTACCATCTTCTTTCTTCTGCATACCAAACTTTCAGCATGTCCACAGGTCCAAACCCAAGCACCAACAAAACATTAGGCACTGGCATTATCAGTAATAATTCATGCTACTGGTAGAATACAAGGGAGCATACTTTAGGGTTTCCTCTGATGGTCTTATTTTTAAGCTATTTCAGAGAAACCAGGCTCTTATAAGTATTCCAGTTATAATCTTCAACAGAGCTTTATATAAACGTCCATTTGTTCAAAATTCTCATTATAATTCCAGCTGGGGCTCCTAATTATAAGTCCTGTCAGTTCCTCCGTGGGAGATGCTCATTGATTTGGACTGGTTTAAAGGTTTTAATTGATCCAACATCTAATTTTTCCTGCATTGCCCTCTGGTTCTTTAATTTACACAGGACACCCAAAGGCACAAAACACAAGCTCTTGGCTTCGCAGTCTTTTAGTTTACCCCCAAGATCCTTAAATGACTGTTTTAGGTTTCTTTTTTCTTCGCCCTGTAAAAAACACACAGAAAACAACAAAAAAACTGATTCTGATTTAAGGGAAATCACTTATTTGGATGCGATCACTTTAGAAATGGTTCAAATTATATTATAATATTCTTGCAACATACAGTATTGTGATTAGTTTGCGGATATGTAGCATTTGTACCCAAATCTAATTCTTAGTGATATAAAAGCATAGCTATTCGTAAGTTAGCTCCCCCCCCCGCTATTCTGAGCTAGATTAGCCACCAAGCGTTCACAGCTATGCTCTAGGTGTAGGAATGTATTTAATATAGGACACTAATTGAACTTCCTCTGATGCTTTCTGATTCCACCTCCTCCCTTTTCACAGTGGTCATAATATGCAGTTTTTGCCTGCTGTGGTGGTCTCTCAGAACTATGCTAGCAGCTCAACCACGTTTTATACACTAAGCTAACTGTGTCCATGTTACTCTAACAGCATAATATCCACTACAGGACCTACAGAAAGAGGCTGCAACGGTTCTTCACAGTCACCCATTCCTTTTACAAAAATATCTCATCAATATGCCACCATAGAAAGGCTCTGTAGAGAACCTGTAATTTTTTAAAGAGTCTTCCTGCAGTGCTTCATTGATCAGGCTCATTATGTTGACCTCATGTGCTTGTTTCCATGGTCTTGAAGATATAGGGCTTCAAGATTTATGGCTGCTGGCCCTTGAATAGACTAAGTAAATACTCTCCACCCCCCACACCCCTGCACCAGCAAACATTCAGTCCTCCTTATGGAAACCTCCCCCACCTCAAACATACAATATCATCGTGTTTTAACAGGATACATCCTGGTCCCATCTCCTGATGTACGCCGCTCCGGATAAGAGTGTCTGCTAAATGCTGTAAAACGTAAACGGGTCATCACAGCAGCTGATAATGAGATAACATTTACATTTACATTTATGGCATTTAGCTGACACTCTTATCCAGAGTGACGTACATCAGTGCTCAACTCATCTACTTCTGTTCCTCAGACCTGTAAAGCTAAACTTAAATCAAAGTCCACTATTTAACCAAGTTAGTGCAGTCTAGGTACACCTAAAAAATTCCTGTCAAAGAAAAGTCAGAAGTTGAGACAAAAGTAAGGAAGGGATGGGGATAAGAGTTTGTTTTTTGTTTTTTGTTTTTTGAGAAGAGGTGGTTCTTCAGACGGATCTCCACAGATAACATAAGACATAATCACTTACATTTAAGGTGTTTCCACTTGTCTCAATGTTTGCAGTATACTCTTAAAAATGAAAGTTCATAAGAGGCTCTAGAACATGCAGTTCTAGGAGAAGCTTAAACTTCACATTATGTGGAGGTTCTTTAGTCAAGTCAATTTATTTATAGAGCACATTTAACCCTCTGGCCCTCCTCATTTTTACTACACATTCAGCGCCCTCATGGACAATTTTGGCTAATTGAAACCCATGAAAACTACATTTTTAATTCCTTGTTATTTACACTGTTAAATCATACACTTTAGGTTAAAGATTCTAGAGAAAGTTGTTTTTAACCATATTTCAGTCTGGATTTAAATCTATGCACAGCACAGAATCTGCTCTTTTAAGGGTACAAATTGACATCCTGCTTGCTATTGACTCTGGCTCTTGTGCTATTCTAGTTCTGCTCGATCTTAGTTCAGCTTTTGCTACAATTGACCATGACATCCTCTTGAAAAGATTAGAGGAAGATGTTGGTCTGAAGGGGCAGGTATTAAAATGGTTCCACTCCTACCTAACAGGTAGATATTTTTCTTTTAGGATTGGAAATTATTCTTCTTCGTCCACACCTATTTACTAGGGAATACCTCAAGGTTCTATCCTGGGTCCCCTTCTGTTTTCTTTATACATGCTTCCCCTCGGGGCAATTTTTAAGAAGCACAACATTTCATACCATTGCTACGCAGATGACACTCAATTTTACCTGATCCCCGCTCTACTAGCTACCTCCTAAGTTGTCTGGATGACATTAAATGCTGGATGGCAAGTAATTTCTTTAAGCTAAATGTCCCTACTCTTGGTCCCTTATCTGCACATCTGCAAAATGAGGTTAAAAATCTTGGTATTTTTATGGACTCTTCATTGAGTTTTAACAAGCAGGTGGTAAATGTGGTGAGCGGTAGTTTTTAGCAATGAGAAACATTGCAAAGCTAAAGCCGATATTAGCCGATATTAGATTTGCAAACAGTTATCCATGCTTTTATTACTTCCCGGTTAGACTACTGCAATGCACTTTACATGCCTACAATTTAGGTTAAAATGCTTTTTTTCTAAACTCAACACTTGAGAAATGTAGTTTTTAGTGTTTTCTTCCAGATTATGTCATTTATCCATTTTTGGCCAGGCGAGCAATTTTATATAATAATCTTAGTTTCCACCAGGGGAGTATGATGCTTACTGCACTCCAATGGAGCAAATGAATGACACAATTCTGACACAGGTGAGACCTCAAGGATGTCAGATAATGGTTTTGTGTTTGTACATGAAAATAAAATCCAGTGTTGTTGTTAATAAGATATTTCAGATTTGTTCCATTTTTGGCTCCAATAGCATTGAGAAGAATCTGGTAGAAAACACTAAAAACTAAATTTTTCAAGTGTTGTGTTTAGAATGAAAGCATTTTAAACTTAAACCCCTTTTCATAATAGGTGTAAAATGCAGTGTTTGTCTGTTGTGTTAGTCCCTTGGATGAACTGTGCATATTTTGTTATTTAGTAACATTGAGAGAGTATATTTTACTGGAAATATGTGTGATTTACAAAACCAAACTTATCTTCATGAATAAGTGAGCAAGTCAGCAATTTTTTAATCAAAACACAACAACGCGGTTTTTCCACTATACGCAGGCGCTCTTGGAACGTAACCCCCGCAAAAAGCGAGGGAGTACTGTATACAGTTTTTTGTTTTGAAGAATGCTGGATTTTATCTGTGTGAGTAGTTCTCATAGCAAGGGGGCCTTATCCCACCCCTTTTCCCCCCTCATTGCTCACTAGCAGCTCCACACAGAGTCACATTTTACACACTGGGCTAACAGGATCCAAGTTCATGTGCAAACAATGTCAAGGATAGAAAACATTTCCATTATTCTAACAAAAAAATATCAACTTTGATTGTCATTCGGCTGGCAGAATTGCTGATAGACGGCCTGCAGAAAGCGACAGCGGTGCTTTATTGATCAGGTTCACTCTTTTGTCCTCTATGTGCTCATTTCTGAAAGCTATACATCCTTGACATTTACAATAGATGACCACCGAGTGGACTGGGTAAATACTTTTCACCCACACACAAGTGTACAGTCTATGGAAACCTCCACCTCCTCAGACGTAAAATACAATCAAGTTTGGACTCTGTAAGGGCATAATGATGTGTCAGCCATGTTTCTGATTTAATAGACCTCCTTGTCCTCAATTCTAAAGCAATCTTTCATCTTTCTGTATGGGGGATAATGGCAGGGGAAAAGAAAAGGATGGATATTTTAAGAGTAATTAAGCGCTAAAGTGACCTTTCTTCTCTAAAGGTCTTCAGTTCCTACTGGAAGTCCTCCTTTGCCCTTTATACTGACATGAAGCAGAACTTTTCACTGTTTAATCCTCGTGGTGCGCCAGTGCTTGAAAAAAATGCACACACACACATACACACACACACACACACACACCCACGCACTCATACAAACACACACAAAAGGAACAGGTGATAATGCCATCTGCACCTATGGTTTCGAAGGTTGCATTGAGTTTCATTTTTATTTTTCTTTGTAGTGTTTTCTTTATATAATACTATCGTTCACTATACTGGAAACGCAGACATAGACAGATAGATAGACTGACAGATAGATAGACAGATAGATAGATAGATAGATAGATAGATAGATAGATAGATAGATAGATAGATAGATAGATAGATAGACAGTCAGACTGATTGACAGACTGACTGATGTGAAAATTAAAATATAAGTATCATGCTGTTTTCTTATCCCACCATCTAAAGCAGCTCTGTGGGATATTTCTTCACATTTCTTGACATGGTGTGCTGGTGCGAGTGTATCAGACATGGTGGTTTTGCTGGGGATTTTACTGACTGAGACTGAGAGTGGTCCTCCACCCAAAACAATTCAGGCATGAGTGTCTCTGTGATTAGAATGTGACCGCTAATAAAGGGCTGGAACACATGGTTCCCAAACTGGCCCTGCATTACACATTTCAGTGTTTTCCCTGCTCCCAACACACCTGATCCACTTAATAAGTTCCTCACCCGGGCGTTCCTGAGCAGAAGTGGGTACTCCAGGGCTGGTTTGGGAACCAATGGGCTTGAGAATGACAAACACAAACTGTGCTCCAACAGACGGGTAACAGACTATAACTGTATCCCAGCTAATGAGGGGGTTTCTGATAAAGTAGCCAAAGGCAATTAATATATATAGAGAGGTTTCCACGCTTTCAGCTCTGTAAAACTGATCTTTTTAAAAGAATAAAGTCAATCAACCAATCAGTTGTTACAAGATATTGAATCAGGTATAGATGGTAACCCATGCATTCTACACAATGGTGATGGCAGTACTAATAACTGTCTTTTATAGGTTAACTAAATTAGCCTCATAGCTCCAGTGCAAAACACAAGAAGCATGTTCAAACAGAAAAAAACTGTCGTGGCTCTATGCATGAGGCCTTTGTGAATGGGAGAGAAAACTATGTCCCCAAAAAAATGTTCTTTCATGACCAGCATGATCAGCAACCAACACGTCCTTCATCCTTCCAACTAACAACGTTTTTGTTCTGTTTAGAAAGCCAAATATCCTAAAATATGCTAAAAGGCTGCAATGTTTTATTCATATTAATATCCGTAGACAAAATTGTCTGTCATACTTGTATTGAATGGATCCATTTGTGCATTTCTGGTGCAAAGGTTCATTATTCAACCCCATAAATGAATTAAGCAGCTACACTTAATAATATCTGTAAATAAATCACAGAGGGCTTCATTATGGTACATGTTTAATGGACAGTGTCCATGTGATGTGCTTCTGATGCCAGCAGTGCTGTGCTTTCCCACCATGCTCCTATTACCATTACTGCAGGACGGATTTCAGACAAATACATCAACACAGCACCATGTTCCGCGGGGGTTATAGACTTAAATTATGCTTCCTGAGACGCATTAGCTTCCGTAACATTAGGGGCGGTTGTTGCGCAAGTCTCTGTTTCGCCAGTGCTCTTTAGTCACCATGGCACCACCTTGGAGTGGGCAGGCCGAAGCACAGGTCAGTGAAGCGTGCATAACACCACCAGTAAGCCTTGAAAATCTCAACTGCTTTAGGTCAGTAAAACTATTCTGATGAAGTTTAAATCAGCTCTCAAATATCACTTCTCAAATCGATAGATATTTTAACTCATAAGTATCTCGTAAGTACACCAGTCATCGTGAAGTGCTTTGAGGGGCTTATCATGAGTCACAACAGCTGCCCCCCCACACTGATTCCCCTGCAGTTTGAATGGCATCTTAACCGCTTAACGGATGCTGCCATCACCACCACCCTTCACCTGGCGCTCACCGATCTGGACAAAAAGTTCAGCCTTCAGCATTTGATAGTGAAGCTGAGGCTGCTGGGGTTCCCTCTGCAACTGGATTCTGGATTTTTCTGGTACTTAGTGGTTAGGGCGTGTTATCAGAAGGTTGTGGGTTCAAAGAGGGTAAAATTCATTTATAAGGTGAGGTTAGATATGTTTTCTTAGGATTTGAGTTAGATTATTTAATTTAGATTGTTAATTTTACTGTTGAAATAAGCATTACTATTACATGTTTGTAAGATATATACAATTAAAAAACATTATATTTTGTAGTGATTTTACACTGTCCATGAGGAGACTGAGGGAAGAGCAGGAGAGAGAAGATACATCAGAATGTAAGGCAGCAAAAGCAGAAGATCAAGTAACGTTAGCTACTTAGGGTAAGAAAATCAAGCGGCCCAGGGTTCGGTGAGGTACTGAGTTTGTTATGCGGCGTGCCGGGGATGAAGGGTGGTTTGTTTCACCAAAAATATTGACCAGGAGCCGCCACTGTCAGGAACACAGCGCCCGGGGAACAGAGTGTGAGGACGGTAACTTACTCAAGGGTAGCTCAGTGGTGCCACTGGTCCTGGGATTCGAACCTACAACCTTCTGATCGTAGGGGCTTAACTCCCTAAACACTAGGCCACCAGCTGTCCTAAAGAGCGACCCAGATGGGACTCGAACCCACAATCCCCAGCTCCGGAGGCTGATGCCTTATCCATTAGGCCACTGGGCCGTGAAGGAGATGATACAGTAATGCTGCATTCACCCACACCAGTGCGGTTACTGCTGTTGTCGACGGAACTGTATGTTGTTTTGTGCTGTAAATTATTTTACTGCCTCTCGTGCAGTCCTGTGATGTTCTGGTTTTGTTCTTTGTTGTGTTCTGTTTCTGTTCTTTGTTATACACCATGGTCCTAGAGAATTTTTTTTTTTAATTTCACTGTGTACTGTGTTCATGACTGAAATAACAATAAGCAACTACCTGACTCGATCTCCAGAGAGAGAACTGTAGATGATTGACTGGCTTTTCTCATTGTGTGTGTGTGTGTGTGTGTGCACGTGTGTGTGTGTGTGTGTGTGTGTGTGTGTGTGTGTGTGCAGTCATTTTGGCTGCCTTTCTTCCTTTAACTTTGTTATGAAGTTTTGGGCTTTTACTTCATGAAGGTGAAAAAAGGCAAAAGTAACATGGAAAATTCAAACAAAAACGTAAAATTTGTAACAAAAAACTTGAAATCAAACGACTTGGCAGTAGGAGCTGAAACATCACACACTGCAGATGTTTACTGCTAGAACATTTGGGGGAAATAAGTGACATCTTTGGTTTGGGAATTTCACTCCCACACAATTATTGTGTATAAAATAAGGGAAGAAGCTTAATAACTGCTCTGGTACATGTAATATACAATAGTTAACGATACAGAGGGCAAATAGAATCCTTAAGGAGCTGTATAAATAAAATAAATACAAATAAACTCAACTGTATTGTGTGTTTAAGTGCCATTTGTCTTATTTTTGTATTCTTGTGTAAATAAAATAAATACAAATAAACTCAACTGTAATGTGTGTTTAAGCACCATTTAAATCTGATCAAAGCAATTGTATTTATCAGATGCTTTTATTCAAAGCGACTTCCATTCCCTAACTACAGGGGGCAGTCTCCCTGAAGCAACTTGGGGTTAAGGGTCTTGCTCAGGAACCCAGTAGTGGTGTGCTGAAGTTAGGATTCGAACCCATGACCTTTTGGTCCAGAGGCAAGTATGCTACCCACTGAGCTACCACCACCACATATACAGCCTATAGCTAAAACCAACATTGAAAACAGTGCAACTTTGTGACGCTTTGTGTACAGCAATTGATTACCTAGTGCTACTCATCTTAAAACAACACAAAAAATCTGCAATACATGCCATATTACTGCACCCAGCACATGTCCACTCTCTCCGCCACCCCCTACACCCTCTCCAGGTCTCAGCCTCGGTGTTCACGCTGTCAAACTTAATGGTGCGACAACAAATCATTCTCGGAAAATCTCTCACCCGAGTACGCAAGAGGTGCTCATGACTGTGGAAACGTACAGTGTGTTAATGCGTGGTTAATGCTGTACTGGCATGTCTGATTAACCATTTCTCTAAATCAAAAACGGCTTCCGAGCCCCTGCACTAAAGAGAACTAGCCAGTTCAAACTTTAGATATGATGCTAGCAAATCATTGGCTTTAATGGCTCAGTGATTTTATTACGGGGAACTAGCCATGTAGGTGTGCAAACATACATCATTAAAGCTGTAAAAAAAAACGTTCAACACGCCTTCATTTTCAGGGGGTGACCAGGTTTAACACATGTTTCTGAATATAAATCACTCAGGACACCAGGCCTTACCCCTGTGTGTTATCAGACAAATAGACTTGACGGCTAATAGCATTTCAGATAGTATCAGAAAGTACCTGGACAGGATATGAGTTAGTACAGACTACGAGAGTTAATGGTGGAGGTGTAGCTTTAAGGTTTTCATTAATATATTTAGTTTTGGGCAAGTTACTTCAAAACTGTAATGTGTTATTTATTACTTGTTACTGTCATTTCAAAGTAATTTGTTACATTAC
>JBBPCY010073710.1:0-10137 GCA_037974405.1 Brachyalestes nurse | reverse complement strand
TGCTACTGCTACTACTGCTACTGCTACTACTACTACTGCTACTACTATTACTACTACTGCTACTACTGCTACTACTACTGCTACTGCTACTACTACTACTACTGCTGCTACTACTACTACTGCTACTAATAATAATAATAATGATAATAATAACAATATTAACAAGGACATCACTACAACTACTACTACTAATAATAATAATAATAATAACAATAATAATAATGACAATAAAGACATCACTACTAGTACTACTACTACTACTAATAATAATAAGAATAATAATGACATCATTACTACTACTTTGGAACGTGAAATAAAACAGCCTGTCAAAAATAAATGGCACGTGAGTAGCACACTACCAATAACAATGCCTTCAGTAGGTTAATATGTATAGTGCAGTAATATGTGGTTTGAAACACAGCATATGCTTCATTTTTATTTAATTTATTTTTGTAATTTTTTTTAGAGCAGGCAGTTTCTCGGCGGCCAAATTAGACCCGATAAAAGCTCGCGTGCAGAAGAGGCCCCCCTCTCTGACCACGTGAGTGTGCACGTTGAAGGCACGGCGCAGTGATGAACATGGAGGTTAGTTAATAAAAGTGCTTTCTCTCGGTTGTAAGGTGTAAAGTGTGTTTAAATAGTGTGCAGGCTGTGCTTTACGTGTTGTTATTGAACCGAATCTGCTCATGTTTGATCTGCAGGCCGCAGAAACAGCTCGGACCTCGTGGTTCCATGAACCTGGCCTGGCTTAGTTCTGAGCTCAGGCGCTGAACCCTGGTGTGTTCTGACTCACAGGTTGGTGAAAATGGGTTTCCACTGGAGCTGTGTTGAGGACGGTGAGTGTAATTTGGATGTGCTTTAGTTCCCAGTCGGTTCGTGTGGTGATTCCTAAGACTAGAGTCTCGTATTCTCCTAATGTTTGAACATCACTCTTCTCTGGGCTTTACAGTGTCGCTGGCTGCATTCATTCTTTATTCTTATAAAGACGTTATTGTCTGTGAAGAGCAGTAGTCTGAAAAGTAGAACGTAGTTTGTATGCAGCCGTGTAGATATGTAAGTGTACATATATCTAAGTGTGTATATATAGAAATGTTCGTATGTATACCTATACGTAACTGTGTATGTAATCTAAGCTTGGTAATCAGAGCTGCAAACGAAACTAAATAAGTACTTGTGATTGTCCTGTTACCTATTGTGATGGCAATATATTTCAGTATATTAAATGTCCCATTAGTCATTCGTTCTAAGGGCTAAATGTTGGTGGTTCAATTGCCTGGCTTGTTTTCTTTCTTACCTTTTGCAATCAGGCTCTGAACCCTGGTGTGTGTTCTGACTTGCAGGTTGGTGAATATGGTCCTCTACTGCAGCTGTGATGGTGAAGGTGAGTGAAATTTCACCAGTAATTTAGTTCCCAGTCTCTTCTAAACATGTGGTGATGATTCCTTAGACTAGAGTCTCTGATTTTCTACATGAAGCTCTTCAGTGCGCTGAACATGTCCTGCATCTTTTGTTGTGTCATAAAGGAAGTAAACCAGGTGTTGAAAGGCTGTTTGTTTTGCAGGCTGTATGGAGTTGGCTGAAGATGATCCATCTTCACCCCCGGTAAGTGACTTTAGGCTAATATTTGAGGTTTATAGTGCAGGTGACTGCATACAAATGCAGAAAATTATTTAACAGAGTGCTCTTTGGAAATATTGTAAAGCATTTCTTGTGAAATGAGTATCTGTAGCCTGTAATTAGTGCATTTTTCATCTATAAGTGCGTCTGAACAGGGATGCATGATATAGATGACATTGTTTTACTATTACATAACTGATGTTGCAGTATCTTTCAATGTATTAAAAGGTCTGTATTACTTTTTCTAGAGTTAAGTATTTATTCTGGAAAATGGCCTGGCCTGTTTTCGTTTTTGTTTGCAGTCAGGATCTGAACCCTGGTGTGTTGTGATTTGCAGGTTGGTGAAAATGGGCCTCTACTGCAGCTGTGCTGAGGATGGTGAGTGTAACTTGGAAATGCTTTAGTTTCCAGTCTGTTCTGAATATGTGATGATGATTCCTTAGACTAGAGTCTCTGATTTTCTACATGAAGCTCTTCAGTGCTCTGAACATGTTCTGCACCTTCTCCTGCGTCTTAAAGAAGATAGGCCAGGTGTTAAAAGGCTGTGTTTGATTTGCAGGCTGTATGGAGTTGGCTGAAGATGGTCCATAGCTGCTCATTTCACCTTTGGTATGTGAGTTTGGGCCAACGTTTGACACTCTGGGCTGTATTGTCGATGTTTGCAGCAGAAAATTACTGAATGTTGACCTGATCAGTCACACCTGTTCAGGTCAACATTCACCTGTTAAGTTCTTATGAAATGCAGATATGTAGCCTGTAATAAAAGTAGGGCATATTTTTATCTGTATGTAAGTGAATCTGAGCTAGGTTATAATCCTTTAAAGAAAATCTGATGTTGGTTAGGCAGATCGTTACAAATGCCCAGGATTTTCCTAAAGTTTCGATGCACACATGTTGAGGGAACCACACTTAGGATAATATGAGTCTACTCCCATTTGTGATCAGGCTACTTCTCTCAGCAGGAAAATTGATGCCAGTTTATCGTTGGACTCTCAGTAAAGCAGTTGTTTTAAGGTGAGGTTTGTCTTTATTTATAAACAGAATTTCCAGCATGGGCTGAAAACCCAGCCGTTATATTTATACATATGTATTTGGAATCAAAGTGAATTTAATTTGTTGTGTTTTGCCAGGCCTATGAACCTCAACTACAAACGTTCTGGTAAGCACTGAGCTCCCCCTGGATTTTGTTATTTTCAGTGTTAATGATGAGTTGCATTCTCGGTTCACCTGAGATCAGATGAAGTTTTCTCGCAGCGCACTGAAACACAGTTTGGAGAATCCTGCTGAAACTCTGCTTTTCCTCTGATGTTTAACTCGTATGCTCCTGTGTTTTGTAGGATGATGATGGAGGCCTGGTGGAAAGGACCTCTGCTGGGTGTTCTGTACCTCAGAGATGTGAACGCCCATTATGACTGCTTGTATCTGCCTCCTGATGCAAATAAAGTGATGCTGATTTAATATGACTGGCTGCTGCACTGAACGTTGTCTCGTCTAGTTGTATTGTTGCTCTTGTGTTCTGTCCTGTCTGCTCTTGTGTTGCACCATGGTCCTGGAGGAACGTTGTTTCATTTTTACTATGTACTGTGTGTATGGTAGAAATGACAATTAAAACCAACTTGACTTGCTGTTGCTTTGTTTGTGTTAATTTAATAAAGCCAAATGAAAAAGTGGGATCATGGGTTGTGTGATCTAAGCAAATTTGCATGCATGTATGAAAAAATTACTTGGGTGCTCCATGTGATGCTGTACTACTTCCCCACACATTAGTGCTTGGGAGATTCTGGTGAAAGCGTAATTGGGTGTGTGTGGGACATGTTTGGTGCTGCTTCAGCTTCATGCTGTTTAATGCCTTATATTTTCTGGAGAAGGGAAAGGTGTTGTCAGTGTTAAATGTATTGTGTATGTTATACATACAAATTTCACAGAACCACGAAACACATTTTCACTTTTTCCACGAATCACACAGGCAATGCTGTACAGAAGGTTTAGATGGATGTAACACTTCACTTTCTAATTGGTATAATCCCAGTGGGCTTGGATTACAAATCTGTACACCAAATTAAAGGTATCCAGTCACTTATATTGGTTACCTTTTAATTTTGACACCAAACTACATTACCCTGAATTCGACAGTGCACAAGTTAACACTGGATTAAACTGGTCCTGTAATTATAAATCCAAAAAAAAAAAAACCCACCAAAGTTTGTGACTACGGACTTTTATTTTGAAAAATTGACTTGTATGTAAACCAGCTGCTGCTGTCTGTTTCCAGAGTTGTTCGGCAAGAAAATAGTTAAAACCAAAGATAATTAAATGGATCAGTATGTTAGTAAAATTTTGCACTCGATTTGTGTACTATCTCAAATATAATTTTAATACACAAATGTTTCCAGAGTTCCAATGCAGAGAAAGAGCTCACTTCATAAATATTGTGGGTTCTTTCCTCTTTTTTTGTGTCACAGGGTTTTGGCAATTAAACATATGAAAAGGATCGAGTAGTTAACGGGTTTCATACTCTAATAAAAAGTGTTTCAATGTGTGTATTAGATAATAGTATAATATATTATAGTAGTTTGATGATATTGGTAGTTTGATAATGTTAATAAAAAATAATTACACCCCCAGTGGCGGGGGGGTCCTCGGTTTATCTAACTGGCCCGGTGACGACACCGTGACGTGGGCCACATTGGTAGCGCCCTGCTAAAGCTGAACTAGCCGAACAGACAACAGCAGCACAAGCGAGCCGATACTCAACGAACTTATCATTTTAAAAGGAGCTGGGCTCGTTTTAAACATCATCTCCAACAAAACAGAGTCCCGACGAGCTAAGAAGCTGACATATCACCATTTCACCCACAGAGCCGGGAGAGAGCTGCTAGCTGAGAGGAGTCTGGGGCTGTTTCTTTCAAAAATGAGTTTAAAACATTACAGTCAGGGCAGTGACATGGTAAAGCAAGGGTTTAAAAGATAATTCGGTCTCCTTTACCTGTTTTAGAGAAGTGGTTTGGTGTTTTAGAGCTGCTATTTACTCCCCGAATGTCTGGGTGTGTCTGTACTTCTCCTTGGTGAACTTGTTCTTCAGCACAGGTGTGTGTGTGTGTTTATGTGTGTTTTGGGTGATGTCTCTTCGTCGAAGACATGAAATGGTGTTTGCCTGTGGATAGGTGAGCTTGTTTTAACTCTTTAAACTATGATCTGACCTTTAAACCCACCCTGTGATACTGAGGGAGATCTCAGTAGTTGGTAAATGTGAAGTTAGTCTTCAGGTAACTTGTAGTTCAGGTTGAATTGTGAACACTCAGGACTTCTTTGGTTTATAAAGCGAAACAAAAAAGCCATGACAGCCGTGGTGGGACGTGTCTGGGCTTGGGTGAGCCCAGGGAACTTGTATCGCCCCTGGGGTAGCAGAGCCAAACCTGAAAAGGCCTTCACAAGTGAGGGTCAGCTGAAGAGCAGGTGGAGCCTGGGGGGGTTGACCTCCTGGGTTTGGGGTGGACAGAGGAATCAAAATGACCAAAAGACACCGACAGAGGAGTTCTGGGAGGCCGAGGAGACGCACACACCTTTACAAGTAGAAGATCTGAGCGCAGTTGAGAAGGAACCAGTTTCTCCAGGGAGTCCTCCTCGCTGGTGGAGCAGGATGCTTCCCTCGACCTACTTCTTTCGGTGGGGTTCAAGCAAGGCTGATGGACTCCGGTCAAGGAGGTGCGCTGGTTGGAACGAGGCCTTGGACACCAAAGATGGAGAACTTTCAGACTATGGTACCCCTCCTCCATCCCCCACACCACTCACTAAGGGCCCGTCTCCATTCCAGGTCCTGGCCCAAACCTGGACAGGAGAAATTCTTCCAGAACACTATGAGATATGCTTCAATTTTCTTCGCCACCTCTTCGACCTGTTTGTGGTTGGATTCCTGTGGACGGTCTCGCACCCGACCAAGTTCATTCTTGAAGTCCTCGGCGTGCAGGGTGCCCTGAAACTGTGGCTCCATGGCATGGCCATGTTCTTCGTGTCCTCTGTAGGCATGGCTGGTCTGCTATGGCTGGTTCAGGAGTTCCTGCCTCAGTTCGCTCTGATATATGGCATCATTCAGGCCATGGTCATTTCTGTCAGTGTGAGACAGAGTGTGATCTTGGGAACGGAGGACACGATGATGGATGGAAAGGAGAACGATGAAGAGGATGAGGAGGAGAAAGATGATGAACAGAATGGGAAGAGCCATGGTACCAAAGAGTGAATTTGTTTTGAGAAAAGCAATATTTGGGTAGGTGCCCCCTCCCAAACACACACACACGTATATAAATTCAAATTGTGCTTTCTCTCATTTGTGTTTTTATAGTATGTTTATTTATTTATTTATTTATTTATATATATATATATATAGTGTGTGTGTACATATGTGTGTTTATTCAGAATATGGAAAGTTAATTCAAATGCTCACTTATTTGGAAAAAAAAAAAAAAGCTTTGAAAAAAAACATATTTGCTGTGCTTGTCTCATGGTGGTTTTCCAAGATTCCAAGACCCACCATTCTGTTTAGTTCAGGTCTAACCCATTTGTTTCAGTGACCTAACCTTTTGCTGCAGGGAGAGCTATTTAAATCCTGCAACCGCTGTAAAGCAACTGTGACATTTCCAAAGGCCGTGAAACCAGCCTGAACTAATGATGTGCAGCGGCTCACTCCATTTAGATCATTAACAGCAAAATATACACATTTGTATCATTTAACCCTCAACCAAACGTAGCACTTAGCATGAGCTTATGTACAACATTCATAATGTATTTATTATGGAAGTCTTGAAGAGTGGATTTGATGTGAAATGATGTTATACAGAATACTGACTTGGAATTCTTTACAGTGGTAGTGAATGGAACCAGGGGTCATAATAGCAAATATATATTTTATTTACCATCCAACATGAATCTACACATGCCTTTTTAGTTTTTATAGGCATTGCTTTAGTAAAATGGAGGTAAATGTGATTCCATGTTTGCATATTTTGATTTACAACACCCTGCATATACTCCTTTACCTTATAAAAATATACATTAAAATATATTTGCAAAACTATTAAAACAAAGTCTCAGACATTAGGCCTTGTATTCTTAACTGCTTTGTTTTTCCAGATGCCTGGTTCTTATCACCACCACTGTAAACAATTTTGACTCAGTAAGCTTCTCCACAGTGCTCCATTTCAAGTCAAACCAGTCAAAGACCTTTGTTTACATCTTGATGATTTTAATAATGCATATATTCCAGCAGTGTGTGTGTATTTATGAACAGATTTTTCCACTGATTGGCTAAACTGGTGTTGTATAATATATTGTGCTTGTTTTCACAGGCTGTCTTTGTGAGGAGTCCCGTGCCTAGCTGTGATATAGCTGACTGTTTGAACTAAGTTGGGTCAGTGAATGAGTCAAATGTCACTGATTTAAGAAGTTAAGATGTCACTGGGCATCTGAAGAGGACTTTAACCTTACCAGCAATCCTTATTCCCTGTTTCATTTCTACATGTACTACAGAAACAACCTACAAGGGACAACCCTTCCTTTCTCTGTAATGCTAATGAATTTTATATGAAACACTAAAAGAAAACAGGCCAGAAGATGGGCGTTTTGAATCTTTCTCCAGCATTTCTGCCAATCTGAGGACAACTTTCACCCCATGGACGGAAAAGACACTCTTCAGAATGGGTGGAATAGAGAGACACAACCTGGCATAACATTTTCCAGATCATTTCCCCCCCAAAACATTCTTCGGGACTCTACAGAACGGTTGGATTTTATTCTTTCAGAAAGACTTGAGGAGGAGATCATCATGCCTGAATGAGGAATAGCAAATCTAAAGGGTTTCCTGTTACTACCAGCTATTTAACTTTTAGATGTGTTCTATTGACTGCAACATTGCCTGACTCAAACCTTTACTACACTCCATTTACAGTATTTGTTTTTGTACCTTTTAACTATTTGTGTCGTCACTTTATAGCAGGGGTCACCAGTCTTCTGCTTAAAGGGCCGGTGTGGCTGCAAGTCCTTCATTCCCACTAAGCAGGAGCTCAGCGCTTCTAACTAATCAGTTGTTTGAGACCAAGTGGAAGCAGGCGAGCCTCTGCTTGATTTTAGTACAAACCTGCAGCCCCACTGATCGGACAAAATTGATGACCCCTGCTTTATGCTGTGTGCTTTATGTAGGGGTGGGCAATGTGGGAAAAAATGTATCACAATATTTAGACATTTTCACAATACATAACAAATATCACTATATTTTGACACACAAATCCACTGGTAGTGCCACAAAACTATCAAGCTCTCTAGGTACAATTATTTGTATTCATCATATCTCACACCTGATGTTCAGATGGTGAGTTTTATCCACCATATGTTCAGTAAACCACATTATGTATCATCATGTTGATGATATAATAACATCATTTTGCCCACCTCTAGCTTTCTGAGTGTATTTACACAACTCATGGAGCCTTCTCTTAAGGGTACTTGGGAACTTTTGAGGTCTGTAGCCCTTAGTTCTGTGTACTCTTGATAAAATTAAGTATCACAATGTTTTGTAACATTGTCTTGTGGTATCAGATGCTATTTAAATTAGCGCTCTTACAATTAATGACACCACGACTCTTGAGTACATAAGACACCGACAGTGCTGTTTTTGATGGGAGTGGAGTGTTTTGTTTTGCTTTTTCTCTCTTAAATTTACACTAAAGGGAACTTTAACATTAACCAGACAGAAAATGCCTTTCAAGTAAGGGAAGTGTACTTCTTATTTGTTTTTATCTATTTTAATTCATGTTAAGGGCCAAGGAAGGGACCTGCATTACCGTTAAAGATGATACAACACCGGTACTGAAAAAGAAGCCGATACTTTTTCTCATTAATAGCTCTAAAACAAGCAAATTCAGTACTTATGAGCTTCTAAAAGTAGTCTGTCATGCTGAAACTACTAAAACTCCCCCCCCCAGGAAGAAATACAGCCTGACCACACACAGTGTGTGTCCTGTTTGAGGCTAGACTTGTTACAAGACTATTTTTTCCCCACTCTGATACCAGTTCCTGCATTTTCTGCTGTTTTTTGTTTTATTTTATTGCACATATTGCCCAGCACTGATGGGCTCATTGAAGAAAGTGACCTGAAAGATTTAGGCCTAATGAAGGCAGCGAAAGGATGTGATCACCATATTTCACCATATTATTTTAATTCATTATTTTATTGTCATTATTTTATTTGTTAAACATTTTAAGTGTTCCTTTATCACGTTTCCTGTTTAATGGATCCTCAAAAGACGTCATTAGGGTTTGTGCATTATTTTCCGTGTGCTAGGATGAGATGAACTGTCCCGTTTCAGTTCAGTTGTTTTAGTCTCACATGGTGGTTCTGTCCGTTTGCAGCCTCAGTTGTGTTCTGTACTGTTTTGTTCTGTACTGTTTTGTTCTGTACTGTTTTGTTCACTACGTGCCTCACGTTATTTGCAATGAATCGCCAACGAGGGTTTGGCCTATAGTCGCATGCTGACCACCGCTACAGCATTTCTATCGTTTCGGACCTGAACACAGTTGCTTGGATGTCCTGTCTTGGTTGGACGTGCTCTCTTCCCTCTTCTTCTTGCCAGTGTCCAATCTTGCATGAGTAGTGGAATGATATTCAAGAACATCACAGTGAAAGTATTTTCGAAATGCTCCAGTACTTCCAATGTTCATCAAGTAGTTCAAATGTGACTCATCTTCTGACTTTTTGTTTTTTTTACAAAAGATCTTAATAAGCGATAATTAACACTCATTAAGATCTTTACTTTTGTAAAAAAAAAAAAAAAGTCGTAAAAGTGCATGATCACTGTTAAAACCACGTGAAAGTGTACAGGAATGCTTGGGAAGACGGCTGTGTGAGAATAGGAGCCTTTAAACTGTCCTAACGCATAAAGACCAACTTCCTCGTCACTGTCTGGCACACCGAGCCTAAAATAGTTGCTATAGCTGAAATAAATCTTCTTTTCTGGAGCATCTACGCATGGTGGTGTTGTGTTTCATTATTTCATAACAGAAGTGCTGACCTCAGGCCCATCTGGCCAAACATCCTGTGTAAGGCTGGCTTGTGGACAGCTGAGAAAAAACAAGCTTGAGTAGGCAAAAGAGAAAGCTGCCTTTAACTGAATTAACTTTTTATTGCTGTGTAGCTTTTACATAGCGAATGTGTTTTAAGCTGCTGAGCTATTTGAATGGCTCTAACAGCCACTTTAGTGGAGACGTACCTTACGGCTACTTTAGTGGAGACTACTTTGTCACACAATTGACTAAATGGGTTTTCATGACCCAATGACTAGGGTTTTGCAATAAACAGCAATGCTTCATGCATCCCTTTGTTTTTCTCAAATTATTAACACATTTATATAAAGCTCTGGAAAAAAATTAAGCATTACAATGTATTTTTAAAGAGTGACAACCATTCCATGCCAGTATCTGTTAAATTCCTACACAAGCACCTCATTCTGCTTTATGAGGGACTGATTAGTG
>JBBPCY010073709.1:0-10137 GCA_037974405.1 Brachyalestes nurse | reverse complement strand
GTGACATTACGGGGTCTGAGGCGCCGTAATGCAACTACAGTACCATTTAAGGTGGAACGGAAAAGTTCCAACCAGATGCTAACTTTAGCCTTGACACTCTTTAACCTTGCAGATTTGAGGCAGAAATAGACAAACTCACCTCAAAACAGGGACTCGGATCATCTCTTCACACCTTGAGGAGACGACTCGAGGATCCTGCGAGAGATTTAAAACGTGTTCTGCTTCGAAAAAGAGTTTTTAAATCTCTCTCTGCTGCATGAAGGTAAAAACACACCCCTGTTCTCTCCCTCCGGTGCAGCAGCCAAACACGTCCGCACACAGCAGCACAAACGTTCCGGCTGAGTGATGCAAGTACTATGATTTTTTGCATCAAACTTTTTTTTCCCCCATAATACTTATATTTACTCATAATACTCAATTCTTAATATTCGGATTTTCTGATTAATATGTAATTTTTGTTTGTATTTATTAATTATTTTATTTTTCTCTTTTCTTCTCTGTAATTCCTTTGCTTTGAATCGAAGTTGAAGAAATGCAAATTATTACAATATTTAAGTCATAAGTGAATCACTGTAATAAAAATTATGCACTCTTAATGTGGGCTGTCACTGATGCAATCGTTACAGCTGGCGGCCCCTTCCCCACCCGTATTCCGACAAGCCACGCCCCTTTAATGTAGGGAGGGGAACGACCCAAACCGTATACATGCTTCTTAGGGCACCTAGTGGAGAAACTATGGCGATAACAAACAAAACAAATAAACAAATACATAGTACAATTCTAAATATAATAAATCACAGAATTAAAATAAAAAGGCTAATAAGGCTAATGTTACAAACTATGCTTTTTAAACACAATCGTTTGAAGAAAAAATAAGCAATTATATATATATATATATATAAGCAATAATATTATTATCATCTTCTTATTATTGTTATTATTATTATTATTATTCTGGGGCAGCCAGTGGCCCATTGGTTAGAGAGTTGCCCCTGCGATCAGAACCCTTGAGTAAGGTACTGTCCCCACACACTGCTCCATGGGTACTGTGTTCCTGGCTGCCCACTGCTTCACTTTGTGGCCCTTCATCTTACTTTACTTTTAAATAAATGTAGTGGTTAAAATTCATACTGCAAAAGACCCTTACCACAGGGTGCAGGGGCACCGAAAGAGTGAACCAAACACACTCCCGTTTGACAAAGATTTTATGTAATATTGTCATATGGGTGGTTGCTCCAGAGAGATTGTTCCTGTAGTTAGGGAATGGAAGTCGCTTTGGATAAAAGCGTCATGTAAAGGCCTCTCACGTCAGACCATTTCTTCTTGGATTTATTATTACATTTATACATTTTTTATCATTTCATATTCATTATTATTTAAAAAATAAATGTAGTGGTTAATTACATACCGGAACCGCCCTTGAGTAGGAGACCTATCATAAGGTACAAAAGCATAGAAAGAGTGAACTAAAGCTTTATTGTGAACTGACCAATCACAGCGCAGGAGGGGCAGGGCTTCAGCGCTCCAGCCCGCCGGAGCGCTTGAGAGTGTGAACTATTAACCAATCGAAGTACAGGAGGGGCGGGGCTCGTGCACTCTGAACTGGCGGAATGCTTGAGTCTGAACTACTAGCCAATAACAGTGCGGAGGGGCGGGGCGTGCCAGAATGCGGGTGGAAAAACACGCCGTACTCTTGCACATCCAGACCCGGCAAGCGGCGGCGAGAGCCCCCCGGGACCCACCGTGCACACCACTGGACCCCGGAACTCTTTCTCTCCTGGAGGTATGTGTTTAACTCCACCCAGACCTCACCGATTCGGCCCTCAAATGGGCCCGGGTCGCGGGTTACGGTGTCTTTTTGCGCGACCCTCTGAGTTTAGCCCTCTGGAGCTAGCGAAACGCGAGATAACCGTGTTTTGGTGGTCGGTGATGGTCACTTATCCCGATTATAGATAATTTATCTCGGGTAGATCGTTCCTAAATGTGTGACTGGGGGTCTCTCCGGAGAGCATGGGATCCTTTAACCGCGTGTCCTTGTGATGATCTGTCCTGTCCTGCTGTGAACTCTGGCAGGAGAAACAGCACAGACCCCTCTGACCCCCTTTACTTCACCCCACCCCCACCGCCCTTCATCCCCACCCCCACTCCCACCGCCCTTCATCCCCACCCCCACTGAAACTCAAAAAATAAAGCACAGGTTCCCAGTACAACCCCAGTGGTCACTCGCACTTTTAAAGAACCCATGTGCCCCCCACGCACTGTCGTGACGTTTGTATGTGGATCTCTATCAAGTTTCAGACTCCTCATTACTTGTTATCTAGACTGTGCCACACTGCTTATGGGCTAAAACTCTCCTTATGACTTAAACATAAAAGTGCGGGACCAGAGGGATGAATATAAATGCAGGATGGTGCAGAAACTGGCAGTGTGTGATTATAGATAATAATTGTTTTGTGTTTGTTTTTCTCTCTCATCCAGATCCTTCAGGCCCAGAGAAAAGTTGAAGCCCAGATTCCAGAGGAAGGTTCAAATTCCCGTTGCCATGGCTCCACACCCTGTGGTCCAGGCCATAATAGACCTGTCGGCTGGAGCCATAGGTACACCTACACAGTGAGAGATAGTTATACTGAGTGATGGGGGAGAGGGAGGACCACCCTATTCACCCAGAGAGAATAGAGAGAAGTTATATTGAGTAATGGGGTGGGAGAGGACGGTTTACATAGTAAAAGCTCAGCATTGTGTCCAGGCCTTATCTGACCACTGGACCTGTGAAGGTGCTGACTGCTGCGGTTTCTGCAGCAGCCGATTGTGTCTTTCCATACACACACACACACACACACACACACACACTGCTCTCTGACCCTTTCTATCATGGGAACGGGGGCAGGTTCGGTATTTAACCCTTAGGCATCCTGAGCTTTATTATAAATGATTTACATACTTTATTACATAATTATGCAGCCAATTGCATTTCCATTCAGTTTATTTACATATTTACATGTAATTATGTCATTATCTAACGACTTAGATAATTGCATGAATAATTTGCTGCAGTATTTAAAGGTGGAACAGCAGTATTTAAACTACCCCACTGCAGTATTTAAGGTGGACCCTGTGTAAGTGTTCTGCCTGTGGTCCTGCAGGAGGAGCGGCGTGTGTGTTTAGCGGTCAGCCGCTGGACACAGCGAAGGTGAAGATGCAGACGTTCCCGAGTCTGTACCGCGGCTTCGTCCACTGCTTCCTGTCCATCTACAGGCAGGTGGGGCTGCGGGGGCTGTACCAGGGCACCAGCCCTGCCCTCATGGCCAACGTCGCCGAGAACTCTGTGCTCTTCATGAGCTACGGCTTCTGCCAGCAGGTGGTGCGTTTCACCTGCGGCCTGGAGGACGGGGCCACCCTCAGGTGAGAGGCATTCTGGGACAGAGAGGGGATGTGTTTGTAAAGTTCACCAGTTTCTCATTCAAATTATCCACATTAAATAATGTGGTAGGTTCATTCTGGAAAGGGAGATGTGCTGAATAGTGTCTGTACTATGTATTTTATTTCTCTTTCACTTTCTCCCTTTTCTGTCTCTCTCTCTCTTTCTCTGTAGTGATGTGCAGAAAGCGTGTGCAGGTTCTGTAGCCTCTATATTCGCCTCTCTGGTTCTGTGTCCAACTGAACTGGTTAAATGTCGACTGCAGGCCATGCATGAAATGGCAGCGTCCGGCCGGATCGCCACCGCACAGAAGTACATCACCTTCACCTGAATTCACTTACATTCACTTAGATTCACCAACATTCATGGATAGCCACCAACATTCACGGACATTCGCTGACTTTCACCAGCATTCACCAACATTGAGCAACATTCACCATCATTCAGCAGTTCTCAACAACATTCAGCAACATTCACCATCATTCAGCAGTTCTCAACAACATTCAGAACATTCACTTACATTCAACAACATCCACTATCATTCACCAGCATTTAGCAACATTCACCATTATTCAGCAACATTCACCATTATTCAGCAACATTCACCATCATTCACCAACATTCACCATCATTCATCAGCATTTAGCAACATTCACTATCATTTACTTACATTCACCATCATTCACCTTCACCATCATTCACTTACATTCATCAACATTCACCAACATTCAAAAACATTCACCATCATTCAAAAACATTCACCATCATTCACCAACATTCACCTCTCTCTCTCTCTCTCTCTCTAGCACTGTGTGGTCTGTTATAAAGTCAATCGCCCAAAATGAGGGTGCCACAGGGTTTTTCCAGGGTTTAACTACGACAATCGCCCGTGAGGTTCCGGGATATTTTTGCTTTTTTGGGGGGTATGAGCTCTGCCGTTCCCTCTTCGCTGAACACATGCGCTGCAGTAAAGATGACATAGGTACACATCACACATACATACACACACACACACTCTCTCACTCTCTCTCTTTGAAGGACCTTTGTTTCTAAAAGTTGATTTAAATCACTGTGAAACTGCACACACATCACAAACACTACAGAACTGCAGCTCACTTCAGCTTCCTAAGCAGATGTGACCAAAACTGTACCAGAACGTATAAAAACATTTTTGGTGCAGTTAGCTTTTAACAATATTACCACTAATAATAATAATAATTATAGCAATTATAATGTTTAATTGATATAGGTCTGCTTAGGTCCTCCTCAGTTTCTGTGAGGAGAAGGTTTGTGTACCTGTTTGTTTGTGTTGTTCAGGCGTGGCCCCCATCGTGTTTAGTGGGGGTTTGGGAGGGGCGTGTTTGTGGTTGGTGGTTTATCCGATGGACTGTGTGAAGTCCAGGATCCAGGTGATGTCCATGACGGGCCGACAAGCCGGATTCTTAAGGACCTTCATGCACATCTTCAGGACTGAAGGTAAAAAGCCACTTTTGAATGTGTTCACCTGCCTCACATTATTTTAGTGCACAATCGCTGTTTATTTATTGAATATAACACCCTGGAAAAGTGTAAAGTGTATGTAAAGGTTCTCATGTGTGAAAACTTCATATACTAATGTGTATACTTAAGTGTTTTAAGAAATGTTTATATTATGAATGTTATTTAGTTTAAAAAACACTTCATAATTATAAGTGCTCTACAACATTCTATCATGTTCTATAAGACTATAGTTCTATAATACCCCATAATGTTCTATTATGTTCACTCATGTTCTAATAAAACTGTAATATTCTGTAATGCTCTATAATGTAATCTGCAATGCTTAATTATGCTCTATAACACTTTTTAATGCTGTTTTAATAATGTTCATATTATCCACATGGATGTTCTGACAGAATGTAATACACTACAGGAAGTGTAGGGGGCGATAGTGTATATACAAGTTTTTATAATGTTCATCTGGTCTCTCTCCCTCTTTCTTTTTCTCTCTGAAGGTATTAGAGCTCTGTATTCCGGTCTCACTCCCACCATGATCCGAACGTTCCCAGCTAACGGAGCGCTCTTCCTGGGATACGAAGCCAGCCGGAAACTCATGATGTCACAGTTTGACAGTTAACACTAAATCTCTCATTAAGGCCCTCGTTAACCGGCACTCCCAGGAATAACAGTGTGTTTGTATCACTTCAGTCACTCCCGGTTCAACTCCATCGTATCACATCAGTGTTTCTGACTCCAGAACAGTGTCGTCCGGGCACCGGCTGGTAACCACAGTACTTGAATCAGGATCAGTCTTACATATCAGTTATTAGACAGTATTTTTAGCATATAGAGGTTTTATGAAGCTTTTTAAAGCTGTTCTAATCCTGAATTTTCTCCACTCATGCTCTTTCTGCTGGGCTGAGGATCTGCTGAGAACCTGCTGAGCTTCCTCTTCCTCCCCCTGTGGCCTGAATTCTGTAGTTTTATTTCTTTTGACGGTTTTGACTTTTGTATTTTTGAAATACTTTTTTGATGTTAACTGTTTTAATGTGTGATTAAGTGGCCAAAAGTAGCAGAAGGCCGACTCGGTGCTTTTAAAAATACGGTGCAATAATAATGCAGTAAAAACGGCAACAAAGCCCCCACCCCCCTGCTGCTCACACTCCGCCCCCAGTCATTCACACTCTGCCCCCTGCTGCTCACACTCCTTGGCATTTTAACGTCTCTGATCTTTAGGATCGCTACATTGTAACAGAGTTTATATTTATAATGCGCCTTCAGAGTACTGGAATATTAAATCACATTTTGGACTTTTTGAATCTGTTGTATATTTTCTAATGCCTGAACCTGAGCTGATTTCAGAATAAATAACTGGTTTGAAAGCTGCTCCAGTGGTACGGCTGTTTATTCACACTTTCACTGATGCTACAAAAAGTTATATAAAGTCAGGGGTGCGTAAGCGTTTGTACAAGCCTGTATAAATACACTAAAGTCAGGCTGATTGTAACTGAATGCACCAGTAATATGCAATATTATTTTTAGAGTGTGTCATTTTTTTTTTCAGTTTTCTGCTCCAGACCACTGAATCGGCTTAAACATTCATACATATTCATATATTGTTATAAAGAAGGATTAGAATTTGTTCCAATTTGAATAACTCTCCAAATCAGGAGTCCAGTGAGTTGCAAAAACTGGATTTTAAAGTTTAATGTAAAATGGACACTTGTTTTTATCAGCATATTAATAAGAGCTATAAGTATTTTTTTTAAAGCAACATCATACAGACATTGCAGCATCTGTGAAAAACAAATAATAATAAGACGTTGAAAACATTAAAATCCTGACAAAATGGGTATAAATGACTTAGTTTCTGTTAAATTGGTTTGATAATGTGGCAGTTAAAACACATTACTTAAAAATCTACTTAATAAATAACAAACAGATCTGTTGATAGATGAAATTTACATTAAAATGATATGAGTTGAAAAAAGCAAACAATCTTTTAATAATTCAGCATATAATAAAAAATATAGGAAGTTTACATAAAGCTCCTGTTTCCACATTGCGTAATAAGCTGATATCATTAATGCAGCTGTGTAGCCACTGTTAGGTCATCAGCGAGTGTAAAGGTAATCAGTGAGTGTAAAGGTCATCAGCGAGTGTAAAGGTAATCAGTGAGTGTAAAGGTCATCAATAAGGTCATCAGTGAGTGTAAAAGTCATCGGTGAGGGCAAAGGTCAGAACTGAGTGTAAAGGTCATCTGTGAGTGTAAAGGCCATCAGTGAGTGTAAAGGTCATCTGTGAGTGTAAAGGCCATCAGTGAGTGTAAGGTCAGTACTGAGTGTAAAGGTCATCTGTGAGTGTAAAGGCCATCAGTGAGTGTAAGGTCAGTACTGAGTGTAAAGGTAAGCATTGAGTATCAAGGTCATCAGTGTGAAGGTTGTTAGTAAGGTCATCAGAGAGTGTAAAGGTCTTCTGTAAGGTCATCAGAAAGTGTAAAGGTCATCAGTAAGGTCAGGAGGCCTGATAAGCAGCTGCTCTATAGTGTGGGACAGCGTGGTACCAGGACTGTCTCTGTGCTACTGGGGCGAGGCGGTGCAGGTTTACAGAGGCTGAAAAACAAGGAGGAGAAAACAGCTCAGTCGCTCCCCTTTAACACTGTAAACACTGTAAATACCACAAGTACTGTAAACACTATAAACTCTGTAAATACTATGAACACTGTAAATGCAGCAAATATTTTGTAGAATCTGTAAATAATGTAAACACTGTAATGAGATAAAATAAGTGTACCTTAAATAAAATGCTACACACTGTATGCCTTCTTAGCCTCAATAAAAAATGAAAGAACTCTTTACTATGAAAATGGCTTGAGATATACAGTAACCCCTCGCTTTTACGCGGACCAGGAGTCCCAGAATCAGTCTAACACTGATGTTTTGAATAAGTGTACACTGGTTGCTGGTTTACCTTTACATTTTCTTTAAGGGTAATTTATTAAGCTAAATTTAAAATGAAATTAAAGTGTTTTAGATTCAGTCAATTTTTCTTAGAACCCAAGAAAAAAATTAATTGTTGCCAAAAACTCCAGCAAAGTAGTGGAATTTTTCAAGGCAATATATCATTCTTCATGCATTTTAGTGCTAAATTATTAAGAAAAATAGCATTTACTATTTTTCTAACATAAATATTAATGTAAATTCAGCTACATTTCCATATAAAATACTTTTTATAGAATACACTTTCCAGAGAATACAAAGAAAGCGCTTCTTGGGATGGTTAAATACAGCTGTACTCAGAGCAGGGGCGGACGGGATCTAAAAAAGCAGCCTGGACTTTCTTCACCAGCTGCACAGAGGTCTGCGTCTGGGCCGAGAAAGACAGGCCGACGGCTGCCGTGCACTGGACTGCAATTCTTTTCCAGAGCGCACAGACTGCCAGGCTGCCCCTGGCTCAGAGGCTGGAGGTTTGAAAGTATTGTGTTGCTCGAAAAACAGTAATTTATTAAACTGTAAAAATGATTGGTGATTACCCATACATTTTACTGTATATTTATTTAAAATATTACATTCATTTATTACTGTATTTACCTGCTTATACCAAAGAAAATGACAGCGCATACCAAAGAAAAGTGTTCAGTGTAAACTGTACAGAAGGAATATGGGTTTACCTTCACATTTTTGTTAAGAACAATGTATTAAGCTGAGTTTAAAATAAAATGAAAGTGTTTTGGGAGCATATATGGGGGTATGTTTAGGGTTTACACTATAAAACTAGGCATTTTTAACACAACAACGCGGTTCTTCACTATGTGCGGGCGCTCTTGGAACGTAACTATACATACATATATATATTTATACCCCTCTCCATGTCTCTCACCCCTTTGTCCTTGCAGGTTCCACAGATGCAGCCGAAGAGGCCGTTGATCATTTGGGAGGCACAGAGGATGAGCTGGAGGCCACTGGTGACCAGCAGTGTGGAGAACAGGCCCACGTTAAACTCCACCACATTCTTTGGCTCCGTGCAGGTGCCCCACCAGTCCCGGTGCTTCAGGTAACTGTCAGAGTTACTTAAGAGGAACAGAGCAGCATGAGCGAAGGAGAGGTGGAGGATTAGAGAGAAGAGATGGATTTGGAGGTCAGTCTCCTACCTGTCCTTGAAGGGTGTGCTCCAGATCAGCAGAACCCTGCAGTATGGCCCGTTCACCAGGCCCAGCGCCGCCACCACAAAACTGTAGAGGGCGCCAGCGACCCCTACGGCCGCAAAGAGGATGGACAGGAACATCTGCAACACAGCACATTCATTACCCAGAAGGGCTAACGGTCAACTGGCTGCCCTTAAATGTCTCCAGCAGGGGGCAGTGTACCTGGTTAAATTCATTATAGCAGCTGTCGTTCATTAAAAAAGCAAACTGAGTAGGTATGATGTGAAAGAATAGCAGTTTTGAAACAAATGCTGTTTTGCAAAATGCTCATTTTTTTGCAACAATATCAGAAAGGCTGACTGAAGACTGTCTGTATGGAGCATAACCTGACTGTTAATTAAAGAAGAATATGTAATATCACAGCTGTCCAAGAAACACCAAGAAAATGTTATCAGGAGGAGCCTGAAGCACTCTTGACCTCTAATGCAGGTTAGAATATATTATTCAGCAGTTTTTCTGTTCATCAAAAAGTTTCACGCGGTGTAAAGAGCAGCAGCTGCACCTAAATAATGCAGAAAATTAAAAATCATGGAAAAAGAGCCAGACGCCGATAATTCAGTCAGAATCATAACCAGATTATCTGACAGTGTATGTGTGTATGTGTGCATTTATGTGTGTGTGTGTGTGTGTGTGTGTGTGTGTGTGTGTGTATGCCACTGGTCACATGAGTTTTACAGAAATGTAATTAGGAGTCCTGGACTCTCAGTAAATCCTAAACAGGCCTGGCTTCTGTTCACTGAGCCTTAAAGGGCCAGTATTACTCCACCAAAAAAAGACCCTCTTTTCACCTAAGCCTGGTTTTAGTCTCTGCATCTTTAAGACTGATGTATGTACATGAGCTATGTTCTGACTAGCTATCCTGTATTTCACCTTATTCAAGAATGCTTCTTATAACTCCAGCTGGGCAGCGCTAATTCTGAAAATTATATCTATAAATGCACATAATTTTTTGTGACTTCATCAGTGTTGGGCAAGTTACTTTAAAAATGTAATTAAACTACTGATTACTGATTACTCCCTTTAAAAGTAATCAAAT
>JBBPCY010073708.1:0-10137 GCA_037974405.1 Brachyalestes nurse | reverse complement strand
GAATGAATTTTAGATCTTTAAGTCCATCTCATGAAAAATCGGAGCAGAAACAAAGGTGTTGCGTTTATATTTTTGTTTAGTGTAGAATCCTATAATACGCTTTTTATTCGATTGACTTCAGGACCTGGTACCTTGATGGAAGGTCTACAACTAGTAATGGCAGTTAAATTTCTGATAACATGGTGAGTGACTTACTGATTTACAAAGAAGTCCTGATTAATAATCAGCTTCACAATTTCAAATTAATCAGACCCCCAGGTGAAAGTACTGCACTCCCAACAGGCACAATCCCATACAACTCCCAAATCCAATAATCTTTTTCCTTCTCGTCCATCACTACACTTCGGTAGATAACGCTCGAGATCATGGTGACGAACAAGACGGGTCAAATCCACACAAATAAAACACTAATAACACAATATTACACATAATAACACATAAAACATTCCTACCCCCTCTAATATCCCCAAATCACACTTAAACAGCCAACTGGCCACTCGTGCTGGACCGCAAAGGCTCATGGGAGTACAACTTCTTAAAACAAGATAAAATCTTAATTCAAGTCTTAAATGAAGGCAGCAGAAGTGTTCTTGTTTTTAGCATTTTTAATTTAAAACCTTTTTTAAATCAACATATGCTATAACAGCAAGTTATTTAACAGCATTGTACATTGTGTATTACTGCAAGACCACCTTACACAAGGACAGACCAAAAGACAGCAGAAACACCGTTAAGGACAGCAGCAGAACACAAGTAAAATACTAAATAAAAAAACAGTAACATTCTGCTGCTGACACCTAATAGACTGCAGTTACTGGTTTGGAAAAATATTCCAGATGAACAAATTTTAACAACTTTGTCTGGAATCTTGGTCATGGAGAGGGTCATAAACTATTATCTTTTTCAAGTCAAGTAGGTTTTTAAGTCAATTGCTGTTATTTCCTAAGATTCTTAAATTGAGAAGTGATCTCAGTCTTAAAATATGGAAAACAATCTTGTTTCTTTGCTGGAATAATTTGCAAACTCTTACCATACCTTGTTTCTGGTAAAATCCTGCTTGATATTAACTGGAAAACTTATAAAGAAAAAGTTAGATATGTTTTCTTAAAATAAGCAAAACAAGCTTGGCAAGATTATTTTTCTATTTAGGCCAAAAATAAGACAAATTCTCTTGAAATAAGGCTTTTTTACTTTCTTGGAAATCATAATTTGCAGTGTGGTGGTCTTCTCAAATTTACATGTGCCAGTTGAAACAAAGTAACCCCTGCCTTCCTAGACTGAACCAACTAAGGGCCATACCAGAGAGCCCAACCCAGTTTTTTTACAGAGTCAAATCTGTCTAAAAGAGTGTGATGATCAACAGTGTCAAAGGCAGCACTCAGATCTAACAGAACCAGTAGTTATCATACCTGCATCTGTATTGAGGTTAACAACATATAGTACCTTAATGGCAATTTCTGTAATCTTACTGACAGCTATCAAAGAAACCATGATTACTGATTTAAAAACTCATTTCTTTATAGATTTCTTTAGAGATAGCTCTATAACTGTTGAGGGCAGAAGCATCCAAGTTATGCTTCTTCAGTAGGGATTTAATAACCAGACAAAAGTGCAGGTAGGTTTATTTAAAACCAGTGATAAGCACTTGGTCTTCAGCAGAGTGCTGTAATGGAGTCCGGAGGTGCCCGGCATCATTGACAGGAGTGAGAGTGGTTCGCTTGGCTGGAATCCATAGGAGAAATGAAAAACAGCTGGTCATCAGACAGAGAAAGCCACGTTCCCACTTTGCTGCTCCCACAGGCCCCCTTTAGAGTTCTCTGGCTCTTGATTGAGAGTGTGAGGAGATTGCTCCCTGGTACGCTGCCTCTCACCACCTGTAGCCCAGCTTTCCAAAACAGTGATGCTGAAAGGGAACTTGGCTATCATCTTCTCATCATCCTTGCCTGCTGGCCCCAATAGCAGCACTGATGGCTTACCATCACAGCTAATTAGTTATTTATTTTATCTTTGTCTCTTAGTTATTGACAAAATAAATGTAACAAAATATTTCTGAAGCTGCTTTTATCCAATTTGTATTTGCCAATTTTAGTAGGTGAAATGTAGGATAGTCACTGAGGTTTAATTAATATTTAATCTGTAAGAATAGAACATAATCAGTGTTTGAGTAACACTGATTTAATGCAGCTCATGCTTTAACTTCACCAATTGTCTACATCTTATTGCTTTCAGTAACCGATGGCCTTAGTGATCCCTGCAACAACTACACTTCTCTGGACCAACCTTGGAGAGCCACTAATGCTACTGGACTGTGGATTTGTGACTACATTTTCAATGGGAACAGCTGGTACCGGCTGCTGTATTATGGGATGAGTGTCCGTATGCCTGAGAAATGTATTGGTGGAGGCATCTGCGGTACTAATGTTGCTCTGTGGCTCAATGGTTCTCACCCTCGGATAGAGGATGGAATAGTCACCCGCGGAGTCTGTGGAAGTTCAGGAAGTGACTGCTGTTACTTTACTTACAATCCAATTCGAGTCAAAGCGTGCCCAGGAAACTATTACGTCTATAAGTTTGTGAGACCCATCACCTGCTATGCAGCTTACTGTGCAGGTGATTATTTTACTGCTTTCTAGAGATTTTTTACAAATGTTTCATCAGGCGTCTGTTTTGGTAATATGCCCCTGCCTTAGATCTGAGCAGCAGAAAGTCAATATCTGGCAGAATTACCACAGCCAATGGCATTAAAATTGAGTATTAAAATGAACTTTTTTTTTCAGTCACTGTAGACACTGTAATCTTTAAATGTTTGGAATGAAATTTGTACTAGATTTAAAAGAAAAGTTGGATTTAATATAGATGTGTCTGATGTAGATGTATTAATTCTTAAACTGTCCTATACTATACAGCCATCACGAAATACAATTTAATCAAAATATGTGCTGCGATCACGATTTAGGGCTTTTTTTCACACTAGGACAACGCTTCACTTTTTCATGTTAGAAGTTGAGTTGTCACACTGTTTCACACTGTTTTTGTAAACATAATAATAGTTACTCGCTAACAGATGCATTGGTTTATTTGATTGATTTTCATATGCTGTTTTTTTTAGATGTGAACACAATTGCTCCAAACAGCGGCTTGAACACTGTGACCACGACTGCAGCAGCAAGTGTGAACACTAGTAGGTTTTTCTAATCTAATTAACTCTAAATAAGCACAATTTTACAAAGACGCACTTCACGTAAGTTATAGAGCTGGGCAATATGATGGTATCTATGTTGTGATAACATGATTCAAGATGTTTATTATCTCTCACATACACAGTTTTACATGTACAATGTGCTGTGAAATTTAAGTCTGAATCACTCCTCAGACAAATAGAAAATGGAATAAATTGTCAAATATGAACAAAAGTAGATAATATTTAACAATATATACAGACTATAGGGTGACAGTATGACTCAAAGGAACAGTGCAATATAATATCATTATCGCCTTTTGCATTATAAAAGAAAAACAGGGCATTATTTCACATTATAATTACACAGCAATATAGTAATTTATTGTTTTTTTAATTGTTTGCCACACTGGGATGATGTAAATGTTTCTATTTTTTTACTGTCAGTGTCATGATAGCATATAGCTAATGTGGTGTATTTTTGCATTTAATAGCAGCTTTCTAACTAAACTATGCCCCCAAATATGCTCCCAGAACACTTTAATTTTATTTTTAAATCAGTTTAATGCATTGCCCTGAAAGAAAATGTAAAGCTAAACGTATATTTGCCACCTTTAATATAATTTACAGTGATAAAAATGCAGGGCTTTAAAGAAGAGAAACACTGAGACGATCCACGGGGGTGATTCTGGTCTGGAGCGCCACAGACACTTCAAACGGCAACAGCAAGGAGAAATAAATAATCAGAATCAGGGTGCGTCCAAAATTTAGTGCATGATTTTGGTGCATAATGCGTTCACACTGACAACTAAGCTAAAAATCAGTGCACTGAAAGTACCCGTATGGTGCACTGAAAACGACGTGCAGAATGATGGACACTATGCACACTAAATGGACACCATTCTGACTACGTAGCGGAAGGGGAGGGACTTTCGACAAGTTTTCAGAGTTGAATAATGGCGGCCAACAAACAACTAAACAAAAACAAAAGCAAATAAAATCATGAGGAAATTCATTGTGTAAACAAAAGCTGGCAGATATTTTGGCGGACTGGAGAATCGCAATCAAATGTTCGTCCGTCACTACCGCTAAGTTAGTGTACCATTTCGGACAGCACTTACCCATGGCAGTGCGCACTACAGAAGGAAGTGCGCAGTGCGCACTACACACTGCATTTCAGGTAAGTGCACGATTTCAGACACACTCAAGGTGTGTCCAAACAAAATAGCGCCTCTCCTCCACCGCAAATGAATCGTGATACGAACCGAATCGTGAGTCAAAAATCGCGAAACGAACCGAATTGTGGGTTTGGTGTGTTGTTACAGCCCTAATATATATATATATATATATATATATATATATATAAATTCTTTTTTCTCATGATATAGGCCCCATAAATATCACACATTCTTGTGCAGCTAGTTTTTAAGTGTTCAAGCACTAACATTTTTAAGTAAATTGTTAAGCGCCAAATAATACCACAAAATTACAAGTACATTTCTTTAAACTCAAATTGAAAGGTATACACATTTTTATGTAAACTGTTTCTAGCCCTCGGCCCACCTAATGAATGCCCTTGCACCCATATTCCATATTCTGTTAAATTAATCTAAAATCTGAAAATGAATGTAGGGAGGGTAATTATGCTCATACTTTGGCATTTTGGCATCTAATTGATTTTTTTTGTAGTTAAATTTCTTTTTTTCTGGTATGCACTTTATTCGGGCTTTTACGTCTTAAGATTAATAGCTGACTAATAAGCCTAGTGACTGACTAAACTCTCCACACTTCTCATAACTTCATAATTGATTAATTTCATAGTAGTTACTGAGTAAGTGAGGAAATAAGGCTGCTGTGTAAGGTGTTAATCATCTCAGTGGTTTGTTTTAGAGGACCGTACTGGTAATGTGTCTCAGTCCAGACTGATGAACAGACTGTAGGCCATGTTGCTCGTGATTCAGCTGGTTTCACCCGCTGGGGTCAAGTTCCCAATGGCCCTTTCCCCTTTAGGGTCACCTGCCTGTCTTCTCCCTCCACACATGCAGCGTAGAGCCACTTACCGGAGCCAAAAACAGCCTGAGGGCTGTGAGGCATGTTTTTGTGTCTCAGCTGGACGCTATCTATAGGATAAGAGGCCCTGAACAAATGCACGAGGAAAGCGACGTGGCTATCAGGACTGTGTCCATTAGTGAAAGGCCACTACCTGATATTTACTGCAGTACTAATGCATTTTCACATACAGGGCTGTTTCAGAACATCTGGGACCCTTATACTCAAATATAACCATCCCATACCCACTGCAGTCGCATTATTTTGTTTGTGAGAACAAATATGAATCAAGTGTAAAGCATCATGAAAACTTGCTGTGTTTCTCTAGATTTCTGCTTTCTTAATGATTTTGAAATCTATCACTGATATCTTCCAAAGAAACATTTGTGTATGATATATTGCACACGATATGTTTTATGTAACGGTTGTATGGAAATAGTGTCTCTTATGAAAGCACTGCTTATTGTTATATAAAGGCTAATCACCACATATTTATACACCATATGTTTATAAGTTAAAATATTGGTTTCAGTTTTTATTGGCTGATACTTTCTGGCCCTGTTTCAGTATGATGTACTCGTAAAGTTTAAACCTGTACAAAAATCATCCTGAAAATAACATTACTGGTAAGTCAAATAAACTCAGCAAAGGAGTTATTTTAAACCAGCACTGGGCTAGACCAGCTCTCTGGGTCATTTTAAGCCAGCATCCTTGTCAGAACGAACCAATATTTGGTTTGGTTAAGGAGCCCAGATTGCTGGTTGAAACTGGCAACCCATCTTGCGGGGTTACTTTTACCCAACACGTGTTCTGTCTAATATTTAACCACCATCTGGGTTAAAAACAATCCAGTTTGGGTTGTTTTTAACCCTGTGTTTTTTTAGTGTGAGTGTAATGAAATGTAATAAAATGATAGAAACACCTCGGATAGGTTGCCAGTCCATCACAGGGTAGACTTCACTATACAGCTCTGAAAAATAAATAAGAGACCACTGCAAAAATGTTCAGTTTCTCAGGTTTTATCTTTTATAGGCGCAAGTATTGAACTGAACAGATTTACCTTAGTTTGTAAGAACTGCTGACAATATTTCTCCTAATTTTCAAATAAAAATATTGTTCTTTAAAGCATAATTTTAAAGGAAATGACAAATCATCAGAATAAGAGAAATGATGCAGCGTTTACAGAACTTGAATATTTAAAAAAAATCTCTTGTTCACTATTAAACAAAATGTCGATAATCACATTTCTTCTAGTAGAGTTTTACCATCCAACTGGTCACATTGCGAGAGGAGAGTGTTGATTACAGCAGTGGTTTTATACTTTTCCTCATTAAATAAGATTCAGGTGATCACTAATCAGTACCTCAAAGCAGAATGAGGTGCTTGGATAGGATTTTAACAGACACTGGCATGGAATGGTTGTCATTCTCAGAGAGATGCTGATTTCAAATAAACTGCAGTGGTCTCATGTTTTTTTTTCTAGAGCAGCAGTTGAGTGGAAATGTGATGGTGTTGCAGAGTAAAGAGGCTTATATCTGGATTTTTGTAATCAGCACATTACATTGCATTACATTCATTTGGCAGTCGATTTTATTCAAAGTGACTTACAATACGAGGAAACACTCAAGTTTCAGGACAGTGTGAGAACCAGAGGAGAGGTCTAAGGGCTAAGAGTAGTGCAAGAAGATAGACAGTCAGGAGAGGAGATAAGACAGATGAGTCCTCAGGAGGTTTTTGAAGATAGAGAGGGATTCTGCTGCTCTTTTTTGTTTAGGCAGCTCATTCCACCAGCGGGGAACCAGAATGAGACCAGTCCGGACTGGGTTTACCTTGTGTGTAGGGATGGCAGAGCCAGACGATGTTTCTTGGAGGAGTGGAGGGAGCGAGTAGGAACATAAGCCTGAATGATGGGATTATGGGAACTGGGTGCTGACCCAGACGTCACTCTGTAGTTAGAGTTAGTGACGTGAATTTAATTCGGACAGAGCCACTGTGGGTCAATCAGCAGTGGGGTAATATGCGACCTTCTGGGTTGGACCAGCCGAGCACATTACTAGATTGCAAATATAGTAACTTCTCTCCTGTCATGTGTATTATTTAACAACATATACAATATATAAACTAAACGATGTAGTTTACAGTCTTCCTTAAGTTTCTGGAGGCCCTAGAAACAACTGGCTGTAACAGTCGGCCTCTGTGTGAGCCTGCCAGGCCCCTCATACCTAAAGGGTTAATGGGGGTCAAAGAGACACATTCGTTCCTTCTGTTGAAGGCTTCATACTGTCTCTGTAATTCAGACTGTTTTCATTGTAACACTGAAAAGAGCTGGACTGTCTGATAAACAGGACATTTTCCTTAATTTCCGTATTGGATTAGGCTACTCTGTCAAACCCCTCTCATCTCAGCAGCAAAAAGAAGTGCTTTAGTGGAGTATTTGATTGGTAAGTGCTCCATCAGATCTTGTATTTCTCTAGAAATTGATCAAAACCATGAAACCAATTGCTTGTTTACAGCCATGAGAGTAACTACACTATATTAAAGCAATAAATCAGAGGCCTCTGTTTATCTTTATTCCTTAAAGAGCAACACCCAAACCCTATCTCCTCATTCACTCAGGGTTGTGTGTTCACTGCTGCTAGTATGTTTATGGAAAGCCACTACAAAAACATTAGCTTCGCTAAATAGTCGATTGGATTGCAGCAAAATAAACTGTAGGTCTGAACCAAACTCTTCTGTTCACACATCAGCCATTCAGCCATACATGTTAGAAGAAAGAGACATTACTATTTTCTACTGTCATATATAATCAAAAGAAGCCACCAGATCATGTTTTTTTGTTACATTTTTCAGTCATTTCATTGATGTAGGTCTTTAGAGCGGTCCTCCAGGTCATTTTGCTTTTATGGCAAAGTGCAAAATAATAAAAATGCAACATGCAGTGCGTTCATAGTAAAAATAAATCAAAATTCACCATAGTTACTTAACAGTAGGCTATGGTTGCTACACAACAATGTTTTCAGATCACCTTAAAAGGGAACAAGTTACTGGTTCTTGATATCGGACACAGTTTTGAGAAGATTTTGGCCTAAAATGTAGATTTTTAAATCCATTTGTTTACATTTAAAGCATCGCATGCATTGTGTTTAAAGGCAAAATAGCATATGTCCCTGTTTTACCACCATCATCATCCCACATAAAGTCTCAGAAGACATGAGTAGGTGGGTTTGTATAGTAAATAAAATGGCTGATGAAAATATTACTTCTATCATTACTCAGTCAGGTAAAGAACCAGAACTATATTAGAAGCACATTTAGAGTCATGTTCATTACCCTTAAGGTAAAGAACCTCATATGAGAAGTAATAACCCGGAAATTAACTCACATTCATAATAATGAGCTCACACACACTCACACACTCACACACACACACACGTACGCTGGACTCTTGTCATTTATGGTGGGAGAGTGTCCCCCTCTTGTGGATCAGTTCATGTATGCCAGACATTTCTTATATATATACATATATATATATATATATTTCTTTTTCCTCATGTTTAATCTTTTACGGGTGCAAGTACTGAACTAAACAGCTTGCCTTAGTTTTTAAGAACTGCTGACAATATTTCTCCCAATTTTTCAAATAAAAATATTGTTCTTTAAAGCATAATTTGAAAGGAAATGACAAAACATCAAAATAAGAGAAATTATGCCATGTTTACAGCACTTAAATAACAATAAAAAAATGGAATGGTTGTCATACTTGTAGAGATGCTGATTTAAACATAAATTGCAGTGGTCTCTTTTTTATGTATGTAAATATACCTTTTCATTATCTCTGAATTCTGTACACTTAACACAATTGTTCATTGAAATTTCTTGATTCTATTATTTACACATCAACAGATTTACTGGGCTAATGAGTAAATAAGCTAAATTAATTGGATAAAATCTTAATTAACAGCTGTCAGTGTAATGTAGTTTAATCGTCTGGAGATGGTGTACGATTCTGAAGCCAGTACATTCAGTTCCATTTTTTCTGTGTCATTCTTTATCGGCATCCCCTGAAATAGTCCAGAGATCTGAGTGTGTGGAATGACGTGTGCCCTCGTTTCTTGGGCGAGAGTGTGTGTTTCCATGAACTTGTGTGTTTTGCTGTTGGGGAACTCTGCTGTAGGTCTTGGATTGGAGCCCTCCCCCTGGTCCTCCCCTTTGAAATCTCTCTCGCCGCGGCTTCCCAAGACAGTGCTAAGATGAAAGGGAATAAGCGATGCACAGCGCTCTTCAAAGCCTGAACTCTGCGCCGCTCTGGAGGAAGACAGCAGGCCGAGCTGGCTTTTAGAGACTCCCTGCCACTGAGGGGAGGGAGGCCCTGCTGCAAGGCTGCTGAACACAAGTGACACTCATACACACACACACACACGGCCTGAGTGAGAGATCACTAACAGAGATATCACATTTCTGTATCCACACACTGCTCCAGCTCACAGTCTGGAGGAATAAAAGAGAGAAAAGGCCCAACACAGTCCGCTATTTATAAATGTGGCTGTTTTATTGGTGATTAATATTGAGAAGGTGTGTCCAAACTTTTGACTGGTAGTATAATATATATATTCATTCAATGTCTTTTCTTTGTTTTTATTATTTTCTACATTGTAGATTAATATTGAAAACAAAATGATGAAGGAACACATGGAATAATGCAGTAAACAAAAAAAGAGTTAAACAAACCAGAATATGTTTTGTAATACGGTAATGATGGACTGTTGTTTCTTTTTACTTAGTTAAGTGGTTCTTGCCATAATGTGGAGTAGAACTGATAGAAAAAATGGCAACAGTGTGCAAAGCTGTCATCAGAGCAGTAGGTGATGTTTTCAGTATTAATCTACAATGTAGCCAATAATAAAAACAAA